>CAODLS010327986.1:0-24748 GCA_948243855.1 Flueggea neowawraea
AAGACACGGTTTGTGTGCTTAAGACATGAACACGAATTCCGTCTGTGTCTTTGGGACAATAACTACACGGTTTGGGTACATTAAGACATGGTCCAAAGGGCTGACCGTGTACTCCCCAAACACGACTTTTCTTGCCCGAAAACACTTCAATCGATCGATGAATCGTTCCACAAGATCAATGGATCATAATCCAACTTAAATCCATCAATTTAAATCACCTAAAACATCTATTAAAGGTTAAAACACCAAATCAATTATTAAACTCGAACATACGCACACTCGAACACTATCAAAATTTGGTCAACACACATAATATCCATATGGAGAATGGTTCTATATGCTTAATATGGGTCGAGTTGACGTAGAAGCCATTTTGATCTTTCTGTACGTGTACTACTGGATACATGGACGTAGAACCCTAGCCACTTTTCAAACAGAAGCTATTTGAAAGTCTAAGCATTTCGTCTATTACGAGCATAGCATCATGTTCTATGCGCATAATTCTTCACAGACTTCTTCATACTATGGGCGTAGAAGGTGATATTACGAACGTAGTACCCTTCAGTTATTTAAAACCCAAATTAAATCTCAAAACCTAAATTCACCTCCCACTTTCTTTCTAACATTTTCATTCCTACTTAACCTTTTCAAAAACACTTCTCTGAATCAAACCCCAAATTGATCTCTCTTACTTCTCACCCAAATTCTCTCAGATTTTCCCCATTTGCAACTCTACGCACATACTAAACCCTAAATCTAACGTAATATCCAGTTTGGTATGGCACCGAAGAACATCAAGAAGGTTCATACCAACATAGCGTCCAAAAAAACTGCTCCTAAGCAAGGAGAATCCTCTAGAGGTGGAAAGAGACCTCGCTCTACCAAAGATCCACAGAGCACCCATGTCTCGCCTCTTTCAAAGAAGAGCAAGAGGAGCCAAGGTATCCCTATTGAAAATCAATTTGATTCAACACGGTTCATTGACTTTCAAGCTGCTAGTCTCTTCAAAGCTCTCGGTAGGACAATGACTTCAGACTCTAAGGTATTTGATTTTCGTTCCTTGCATGAATGTGAATTGGAGTTGATAGAAAAGTTCAATAAGTTTGAAATTCGTAGATTTTGTATGGTTGGGGATGATTTTTATCCAGAATTGATTAGGGAGTTTTATGCAAATGCTAGAAAATGGGAAAACAGAGACCCTACAGATACTTTCAACTTTGGCAACCTTGGATGTCAAGTCGGGTTAATGGTCAGGAGATTTTTGTTGATGAAGATCTTCTACATAAATTGTTCAGGTTGTCACACAGGGGCTGTGTTGTTAAGAAAGAAAAAGGTGACAAATTTCTATGATGAAGAGGAGAATAAATTTGCAATAGATATTAGTGAAACTAAAAAGATTTTGCTAGAAAAGGATGTTGTGGTGACAGTGGAAGCAAAATTGCTTGATCAAAATGATCTTGGAGTCTTTTGGAAGATGGTTCACTTGTCTTTCACAAGGATTTTGCAACCCAAGCAGCATACACAGTCTCCCTACA
Source organism: Flueggea neowawraea (assembly GCA_948243855.1). Classification (NCBI taxonomy): domain Eukaryota; kingdom Viridiplantae; phylum Streptophyta; class Magnoliopsida; order Malpighiales; family Phyllanthaceae; genus Flueggea; species Flueggea neowawraea. Next base: position 1,536 of record CAODLS010327986.1, read on the forward strand.
CAAATCAGGACATAATTCACACATGTCTATTGATGAATGAGCAAGAACTTAATTTTGCATATGTGGTGATTGATTGGCTTCTTGAAAAGGTGAAAATTTTTAATCTTCCTACCTTCAATAATCTCAGCAGGGAAAGGATAGAGCATATGCCTTATGCCAGTCACCTCACCAGAATCTTCAAGCATTTTGGGGTAAGCTTTGAAGGATTTGAAGTTCAAAGAGTGAAGGAAAGCAAGAAAATCAGAGCTTCCACTCTTCGAAGCATGCGTCTTTTCAAAACTGTAAAGCGAGGCTATGTTATCAGCCTTATTTACGTGAAGGCAATTTTTGGTTGATCCAAAATATCAAAAATGCATGCCTAAAAGAAGAGACATGATCTTCCTAAGAAGAAAAGGTGTTCAACCACAATGAAGTAGTGTTGCAGATGATATTAAAGAAGAAGAATAAGCTAAGAAAGAAGAAGTTGATCCTGCAGTGAATGTTGAGCAAGAAGGAACAACTAAATGAGAAGCTGCACCAAGCACAGTAAGAGGACTAAGCTCGATCAATTACAACAAGAATTCATTGAGTTCAAAGCTGAAACCAAGTCAAATTTCACGACTGTGAGGCAACAACTTCAAGCTTACCAAATTGAAACCTTTGCAAATTTTGAGGTGGTTATCAATTTGTTAGAAAGCTTCAAATATGAGTTTCAAAACTTGCAACAACAGCCTCCATCAAGTCCTTTTCAAGTTCCTAGTCCTCCAGCTGACCCTACTCCTCCACATTTTCCATATCACGAAAATGATCCTTCAGGTGGTGATAAAGCAGATCCTTCCACTACATCGGATGATAATGCTCGTCAAATGAATTTGAATGAGCAGCCTAATGTGGAAGAATCAAAACCCCCTACTACCCAAGAACCTTCAGTGGACCATATGTCTCCAGAAAAGATCATTGTTGAGAAAAGTCGTAAAGAAACAGCGGCTCCCATTGAAACATAGCCTATCTTGAAAGATCCAGTGGTTGAGGATCAAAATACTGAAGCAAATGCCACTGAAACTCCAGTTGAACCACCTTTTGAGCAGAAATTGGCAAAAGACTCAGAGGCAAGATTGGAAGCTCTTTTGTCTTCTAGACAAAAAATAAGTGATGCAGACTTTGAGTGGATTCAAAAAATGAGGAAAGATTTTCTAGCTGATCTCAAGAAAGATTTGAACAAAGCATCGGCTTGAAAAATTTTCCCAGTGAGTCGAGTGATTCAAATGATTCTAGTGACATAAGTGATTCATCAGACTCAGAATCTATTCCTAGATCTTTTCCTTAGTCTTTTTTTGTGCCTAAACCTCTGCCTCCTCCTGCTGATGCTGTCAGACATCGAAATATAAGCAAAATTATCAAGGATCTCAACACTGCAATTGTTATGCACAAAGCCATGGTTGCTGCTCTACCTCCTCTTCCAAGTACGATTCCAGCTACATCTGATGATGAAGATGATGATCAGGATCTCTTTGATGTACTCTCTCTGCGTTAACTTCTTAGATCTCTCACAGAAGAACAACACAAGTTTGAATGGTTTATAGTCATAACAGATCGTGTCGTGGAAGCTATGAAAGAAATATGCAAGATTCCACCTCCATGTTCTTGCACTTAACCATCAGTGATCGTCATCGACTAGGATCCACATTTTTCATCACATATGCATCATATTTATTTTTATTGCTTTCTTGGTGTGTACAACTATATTTTGATATGAATGCAATTACTTATTGACTGTCAATTTGCTCTTTAATTTTTCCTTTTTGATTGTGACAAAAAGGGGGAGAAATATATGTAGAGTTTGTTGTTAATTACTCTGAGTTTGTTGTTAATTACTATGGTAATTTGGTTGATATGTGGAAGGCTAACACTCGGACAAGGCTTAACAATCCTTGATCAAATTTGTAAATTTGTTTCTAAGTGTCACTAATAGGCGCATTGATTGAAGGGGAGTGAAAACTCTTTCATTATTTTTGTCATCATCAAAAAGGGGGAGATTGTTGAACCAAGTTTGGTCTACATAAAAATTCCCTCTAAGTTTTGATGATTTAACAAAACAATTGAAAAGTTAAGCTATGCATTTTGATAAAGATAAAGCAATTATGAAGTTTTCCAAAATGGCTACAATGCGTGTAATACCATATACTATATGTGCAGTACCTTTTACATCAGAAGGCATATGTCCAATCCTCTATTGTGCACATTAAACTAGATAAAATCGACGTAGTAAAAAGGAAAATAATTCAGGTGACATATTATGCGCGTAGTATGGAAGACTATGCATGTAGACGAGACTTGAATCCAAACGGGAAAGAAATATGCGCGTAGAAGGAAAGAGCTACATTTTGAAGAAGATTCTTACTATGCACGTAGTAAGGGATACTATGCACGTAGATGGGTATGCCAGGCTGTTTCCAGCATGCGACAAATTTTGTTATGATGTGTCAGACATTCAAAAAGAGAATATCTGCTGTAGATCAGGTTACGTCAGAAGATCTTGTTCTACGCACATAGAACTGGATGAGCTGGACTATAAGACAAATTTGAGACGCTCATCGGGAATTTCAAATTTGAATATTCCCTGATACCATATGACACAATCATGTGACAAATCAAAGATGCAATCTTGGATGTTCTTTTATGCCCGTAGAAGACAGTGCAGTAATGTTATCTTCTTTTACTTCATTCAATATTTTGCTCGGTTTACTGTAAGCTGTAAGGATACTGAAATACTATGCTCTGATCTAACCTTCACACGCCAAATCTGGTTCTCAATGAAGGAGATGATGTTGCACTTGTCTAAATGTACAGCTAGATTTACTCATTTTCTGAATAAACAACAAGATACCTCAAAACTAGTTTTAATTCTAATAGCATAACATTTTGCACATGTGCACCTCTGCATGTGACTTGCATTTCCTCCATCAGAAAAAAAAACTTCCCTTTTAATTGTATTTTACATGTCTTGTTGTGTGTCTCCTTCATTTAGTGGTTGATGAAGAAGAAGGTTAGTCATTTTACTATGATTCTAAAAGACCACCAAATAATTTTAACATTAGGGTTTCAATGTTGAGTTTATGTGTGCTAATGCTAGCAATATTTTCTGTAAACTTTAACAAGCATTGGAATATCTCAGAAAATGAGTTTTGAGGATGAAATGGTTTGCTGGCGAACATGTTTGAGTATTTATTTATATTGGCTTGATAGATAAGTTAATTTAGCAATGCAGGGTATAAAATTGTTTCTTTTCATGCTGAAAATTTTCTAAAATGAAAAAAAGTTAGGTCTCATATTAATGCTAAACTCATTAATTGATGAGAAAATTGTGGCGTGGTTGTTTATGCTGCTTAGGTTTCTAAATTTATTAGTTCAAATGTTGAGATATTATGTCTTTAAAGCAAGAAAAGCATAGGTTAATGTGGAGTCTCATTGTTTCCTCTTATCATTACAATATTGTTTTTTTTTGTTTATGAGTTAAAATTAAAATTATATTACCTAATATTTGCTTTCGTTTTGAATATCAAGTTTGAAGCCTGTGAGAGAGACCGGGAGAAGCAAGTGCAGCTGTTGAAATAACTTATCCTTGATTACTGTAGAACTCAAAAGATATTTGTGATAGGACTCGAAGAAGAATTTTCGTTGTTCTCCAATCCTGCAATTGAAGGTAACTTCCCAAAACTCTCTTGGCTTATTTTTTATGTCCTTGTATTTGGACTTCATATATAGTTGGAACCTATAAAGAAGTGTTTCGAAATATCATGAATCTCAATTCCTTTTTATTCTATATTCAGAATTTTCTGTTTATTTTGCTGAAACAGTGAACAGTGTCAGATAAGTTGCATAAAATTGTTGGGGAAACTTTATTAATGTCTGTTATGTCATTATTATAAGGACTAGCTCCATTAATTGTTGGGGTTTTGTTACTCAGCTAGATTGTTTGAGCAAAAGATATGGTGTTAGCGTAATAGATAACCATTTAAAGCTACATCTATAAATGAGAAAAAAGGGAGTTTATCTCTATCTCTATCTATATTTTTCTTTCTTGTTTTATAGAAAGAGAGATTTAGACTACATCATGGCAGAACCTTGTGATGAAAGGAACAACGAATCTAATAGGCACTATTAGTGTTATGGTTGGAAAGTGGTGCACTGTCTTATTGTTGTACCGGATTCCTTGGTGAAACGAGTTAGGGGATTCTAGGCTCAATGATGCAAATCATGTGTAAATTGAAACGACTTTAGAAACGATAATATGTTGACTGCGAAAAATGCAAGAAGTTCCGATCTATCATATGAAACGCCCAAATATCAGTTACTGCATTTATTTTTGCAGTTGATATAATGAAAAAATTGTAAATGCCACTTCTAAGCTAAATGTTCATTATAGGTTTTTGGTTTTGTTTTTGAAAAGAATTCAAGTCTCACAATCAAATTCATGATTCAGGATCTCTCAGTCATGAAGCTAGAGAAGCATTCCTCTCAGCGTTGATTTCAGAAAAAACCTTGGTCTTGCTGGCATTTGTTCCTCCATTTAGTATTTTATTATTATGTTCAGCATTTTAAAGCAAGTCAAACTGGAGAAATTGTGATACCAATAAGTGATCTAGTCTTGCCGTTTTGCGTAACAGGTCGTGCAGAGTGGCTAGACAATGGACATAGAAAATGCCTTAATCTCTGGCATCGGATTGAAGATTGGGCCGACATCATTGTTAATTTTGTAAATCTCTACTGATCTGGGTAATAAACACTTAAAAGAGTCATTTTGTAAATCTCTATAAATTTTCCCTCTTGAGCCCAGAGTTTAGTCACATGGTAATTGGAAACTGACACATTTGGGATGAATAAAGTGTGAATTGAAATCTTTGTTGAGACTTCTTAGGCTATGCATTCTAAATTCTGAAAAGCTGAGTAGATAGGCTTCTGTTTTTGAAGCTCAAAAGCTGCTGACATTTCTGGGATTGCCCAGTTTATTTGAAACTGTTCATTTATGTTCACTTTATTTTGTTTAATTGTTATATTTATTATTTGTATAATTTTCTTAAAGATTGTATTGACAAAGGCATAAGAACACCATCAATTAAAACTCACAATCAAATTCAAGTTCCTTTGCGCATTAATGTCTGACATACTGTTTTTTTCGTCAGAGCTTCATGGGATAGATCGCACAATCCTTGTGCGGGCACTGAAGCTACTAGAACACAAAGGGAAGCTTGCAATCTTTAAAGGAACTTCAACCGATGATGAAGGTGTTAAATTCTCTGTTTAGTGTATTTTCCAGTTGTACTGATCATATTTCTTGTCAGTCCGGCCGCGTAAATTGATCATTGATTTTTTTTTTCTGCTTATGCTCAAGAGTTGTGTAATAAGTTACATGCGATTATGATATTGTCCCAATTTGTAACCAATTTGTAACTAAAAATAATATTACATTCAGATTTTCCATGGTCCGTCGCCAGTCAAGGCACGTACACTGTTAATCTCTCATTAAGAACCTAAATTTTGTTTTCTTTACAGATGATTAAGATCATCATATCTTCTTAAGTGATAAGATATATGGCATGAAGGCCAATTTGCTTATTCGACACACCAATTTGCAAAAAAGTCCCCATATTAATTCAAAACAAAATACCGATCTGCGACGGTACTCAACTGAACGCCATCTTATTTATAAAAAAAGAAGTAAGTAAATGATCTTAGGTTTTGATCAAATCAAGAATTTCTCAAGGTGAGCCTACAACAAAAATTCTGAGCAAACATATCATCAATTTAAAACAAAATTATTCAATGTAACAACAAAGTAAACTCTACCACTAAGGGATCACCGATTCGATCTCAATTGGAGCAAATAAAATGATTTATCAAAAAAAAAAAGGTAAAGCTGTTTTAAAAATCAAAGTAATAACAAGCTTGGTAAGATATAGACAACCCTATTCAATTATACATTTGAATTTCCCTACCTTTAGAACTTGAAGTGTACAAACAGGAAAAAGATGCAAAATAGAAGACGAGAAGAATCTAGTAATGGAAGCCAAATGTTGATTCTAGCAAAAGGAACAAAAAGATCTCCAAACTGAATTCTACACAGTTAGAACTAGCATGCCTATACAGACTTAAATGGGTTTCCCTGCTACCAATTAACCTACAAATCATTCATATTTGGCAAAGCAGGAAATCAAAAATCAAAGCAACTGAGGCCATCTGAGCCAAAATTTGACAGAGCTATTCCATCATGAATTTGCGTCTTGCATTGCAAATAATGTTTGAACTCTCTTCACTAATCAGGTTATCTTTAATCTGAGAAGGACATGGCGACAGTGGAAACATCGCATAGTTGTTGTCGTAAGTTGAACCAAAATTTTGAGACTGAATAATTCCTGAAACACCTGTACTGTTGTTCTGTTGCATTGGAACAGAATTATGTGGCACTAAATACTCTGAAACACCAATGTTGTTATGTTTCATCAAACCAAACTTCCCGAAATTCCCATCACAACCCATAAAATAACTGTCATCAACAAACACAGCCTCCTCTTTGATAGTTCCGGGAACCATGTCATAGCCACCGTCCCGCGGCGGTGGTGTCAGATACATTACAGGGTTTGCGGCAACAGGTTTTTCATCAAAGTTCATCATCTGGGTAGAAGAGCAAGGCTGATGATTAGAATGAAGATTCATGTTCGTCCTCTGCAATTCAAGATTCACTTTTTCTTGCAAAAGACTCAATTTTGAGTCCAAGAATTTCAAGAACTCCACCAATTGTTTATCTGACAAACCGTCAAGTTTCTTGCTTGGAAATTTCAACTTAATTTTCTCTGTCTCTTCCACCTTCTGTATCCTTTTCCCTCCGTTCCTGGAAAAATCATTGTATCTATTGATCAAGTTTTCAACTTCGGTGTGGTTCTTTGGCCATGTATCGACATTCACATCAGGACCGAAACAAACAACACACACTGGAATCCCACATAGTACTGAAAGTTCATTAGCTTTCTTCATCATTATTGCTTTCCGTCTCCAGAAACAATGTCTCTGACGTTTCTCGTCTCCAATTACTTCTTCTTTCGGTGATTCTTGAAAGAATTTTGTACTTGAAGAAGCCATTGAAAGTTGAGAAACTCAACAAACACTAAAAGATAAAGCAACCAAATGCAACACAGATTGTTTTTATAGTTGCAATTTTTAAGTGGAAGTCATGTTTGTTTTCCTACCGTTGCCGTGAAAATTTTCTTTACCTTTCTGTTTCTTGTATTTTTTTGAACCGGCCTTTCTGTTTTTTGAAAGTAAAGTAACGGAAAAATTGAAACAATCATTGCTTTTTAGAAATATTAATTACCAAACATATAATTAAACGGTAAATTTTCATTTTCTTCTGAGATTTTAGAAAAATGATCAATATATCTACTTATTCGCCTGCACATTGCGCAACTTTTTTTTGGGTATCAAGAAACTCTTACTTAGCCGAGCTTGACCACTAAGTATATTAAATTTCAGAAGGACTAGCCAACAACTCAAGGCCCTCACTTCAATCCGGGCACATTGAAGGGCTCCAACAAGCCTAATACAAGTTCAACTTCGGATTGAAGTCATTCGGATTTGAACAAGGGAGCTTGCTTGCACTAGAATGTGCCTTCACCAATCATTCCACCCGTGGTGGTTAAAAATGCGCAACTTTTATTTTATTAATTATCATGTTTTGAAATGTCAAAAGAGCACCTTCTCAGTTTTCTTTGTTAACAACTTCAAGCTCAGATAATACGCTCAATACACTGTAAGATCGCAGACTTCTTCCATTAGTTGAGGAGATGATAAAATCATGTTATGCTTCTTGTTAATCGAAGTAGATTCAATTTCGTATATAAGGTGTTCCCAAAGGTTCAACACCTTAGGCCAGAGACGGAGGGAGACCGGGGCTGGTGGGGACATGTGCCCCCACATGCCTGTGGCTTGAACCCCCTTATTAGGGGTTCCTTCGGCTCCGTCCCTGTAGGGTTCTCCCTCTCACTTACAGGTGAGAGGGGGCACCATTAGAGGTGGGGGGAGAGCTCACCATTGTAGCTATGGCTGCCATTGAAATAAACCAGTAGCTGGGTTTGACTTCGACGAAAACAGAGGTTGGGAACATGTTAGAGAAACAGAGAAGAAGAAGGAAGTTGTTGGAAGCTGCTGCTGCTAGTGGTTGTGGTGGTGGTGGATGAGATTAGTTCGTTAGAGTGATGCGGACGAAAGAGAGCACACTGACGAGTGAGAGGGGGGAAAGAGCACGGCGAGAAGATCGGCCACGTGATTCCAGCTCCAACTTTTCTTTTTCTTTTTATAGTTTTTTCTTTCTTTATTTTCTTTTATATATTTTCTGAGAATTGAGTTTTTTTTTTCACGTATTTAAATCTTCACCTTTTATATGATTAACAAAAATAATGTTCACTTGATTTCAAAAAAAATGTTCACTTATTTATATATTTTTTATATGATTAACTAAAATAGTGTTCACTTGTTTATATATTTTCTGAAGAGTGAGTTTTTTTCCCTTCATTTTCAAAGCTGAAAGTTGTTTGTGAGTTGGTGTAAACTAAAAAAAAATCTAAAAAATGAACTAAATGATTTATGTCATTTTGTAACTTACATTACATTATTAGATCGTTATAAATTTATTATTTTATTCTTAATCACCTAGAAGCAGAATTTATAAAAATATATGATCATTAATTAGGTGTTGGGACTTTACAGTCATTTAGAGAATATATTTACTTATTGGCACATAACTTTTTGTTTTAAAAAAGAATAAAGTGAAACGTTGTCGTTTCTCTTTATTGTTTAAACATAATAATAATAATAAGATCAAGGCGTTGGGTGTATCGGCTTATTGAGTTACAGTTGATTTTGCCTGTTGCAACAGCTAATGTTGAGAGAGCTTTCTTGTCTATGAAAATTATCAAGACGGATTTGCATAACAAGATAGAGATAATTTTCTAAATGATTATATGGTCTGTTACGTCAAGAAAGAGATATTTCTTAAAATTGAAAATGAAGTCTTTTTAGATTATTTTCAAAACATGAAAAGTCGTAAGAATTTATTGTTACTTAAAAATTAATACTTGCACTCTTCTTTTCAATTAAATTTGAGTTTTATAAGACTTAAATTTTATTTAATGATTATAAATATATCTAATTTTTTTATTATATATTAAAATTGTACTCCCGACAAAAAATTTACTGGATTTGTCACTGCCTTGGGCCCAAACATTTGTTTTCCTTTTGAGGATCTAGCAGAAGACACCAACAAAAAAAAAGAAGAGATTATCGTCTTACAATCCGTCTTTTTAATTGACATAATTCTATTGTAAAATTTTAAAAGCACTTCTCCAATTTTAAAAATTTTAAGCGGGCGGTCCTTCAACCTAGGTGATACATGTACACATTTGTCTATTTTATCCAGACACATGAGGTCCACATCTATGTTATTATCATGACTTGGTATAAACATCCAACTATTCTTAAGCAATATTTGACAATTAGATATTCTAACCACTAAATCTAAAATTTTAAGTTTAGATTATTTAAATAGTCAGGCTTTTATACTCAAATATTTTCATTCATATATACTTATATAATGAGACTAGAAAATTGTTGCACATTATATTGGTTGATCTGTTAGTTTCAGCAGCTTGTTTATATTACTTTTTTATTATGTTTTTATTGTAGTTTTCTTATTGGTTTTATTTTGTTTTAATTTTATTTTAAATTTAAAAAATGCATGTTATATGTAAAAAAATAATTTAAATACTTTATTTTAGACACCCAATACCTACATTTTTTGAATTTTTATTCTATTTTTATTTTTTTATTAAATATACTAATTATGTTTTTTTGTTTGTTTAGTTTTTTTAATTTTTTTCAACAAAAAAAATCATGTTATAAGTAAAAAAAGGGACAAATTCCCTGACGGTCTCTTTGAGGATTAGTGTATTCTCTCAATCAGTCCCTTCTGTTTCTAAATTAGCCTAGCCACTCCGCTTCCTCCCTCCTAACTCCGTTTGTTTTTTTAATGTGTCACATCATATTTGTTGATGTGACACATAGTCCCATTATTACGCAAATTTTAAGAACCATTTACCAATTTCAACTGATCTCTTTCATCATCACCACTCCAAAATGCTAAAATTGAACAACAAAACCAACCTCATTTTTAAGATTTTACTTTCGTTGTTCATATTCGTCATAATTCATATTTTTTGAACCCAATTAATCAACCTATAATGCTAAAATCACAAATTTCCTCATCTCTCAAGCACTTCGTACAAAATCCATAGAAATGGAAAATTAGAAAAAAGGCTCACAAAAAAATTGAAAAGGAGACTTAGAGTCCTCTTTTGTCGATATAAACCAAAATCTGCAACACTCCTCTTCGACTTCAAACACAGATCTGAAACCACTGCTATCACCGAAAGAAAATTGCATAAAAGACTTATAATCTAGAGCAAGAGACCCAAAAAAGAGAGATGCAGATCTGCAAGTTTTTGGACGCTGTGGTTCAGAAGCCAAAAAATGTTTAACAAGACCCATCATCGTCGCCTCCCACAAAACAAGATTTCTCTCAAAGTCTAGCAAAAGAAACCCTTCAAACTACGATGATGATAGACTGAGTAGAGAAAGAAGGTTGAAGAGAGAAGATTGAGCTGCAACGAGAGATAACCTAGCGGCCATAATGACGAGGACGATGATGGTGATGGGAGATGAAGAACGATGGTGGTGGTGTTGGGTTTCAGGTTCATGAGAGAGGAAAGAATAGTGGGAAAAGGGTGGGTTAAAGAGAGGGAATATGGTTTTAACAAAGAGAGATTAGGTTGGGTTAGGTTGTGTTGTGTTATTTTTTAGAGTGGAGTTGGGTTTGTTTTGGTTTTTGAGATTGAGGTTAGATTTGTTTTGGTTTTGAGTTACTTGGTTAGTAGTTTTGAGTTGGATGAAATCTGGTTTAAAGTAGTTTATTTAATGGTTAGGGATTAGTTATTGAAGTGGTTGGTTCGGTTTGTTTCACTTTATGTAGTCAATTGATTTAAAATTAGAGGGCAAGTCAGTCTTTTTATACTTTCTACTAAGTTTGACTAACGGTGTAAAAATCCAAGGAGCAAAGTGGCTAATTTTTAAACAATAGGGATTGACACAAAAAAAAAAAGAAATAAGTGAGAGTTCATTTAAAAAAATAAAAAAATATAATTAAAATAAAAATAATGTGTTATTTTTTGTTGGTTTCGTTTATGTTTTATTTTTTCTTTCGTCTAAAAAAATCATGCCATATGTAAGAAATTGAAACCAAACAACTGAAAATTCATTTAAAGAAAAAGAAAAAAAAATCTTAAAACATTATAAAAGTAGAATATATTTACATTACAAATAAAATATAAACAAACTTAAAATAAGAAATAAAAAAATAAAAAAAAATCCAAACAATATATAAATATCATATTTTTGTAATTTTGATGAAAAACATACATGTTATTTTGGAAAAATAACTTGTCATTTTTTTTGAAGAGAAAATAACCTGTCATTTAACTTTTGGTGATTGAGTTGTAATTTCATTTGTAGTAATTACGCAGTATACCAGCAAAACTTTGTAATATTTATTTCGTGCAAACAAGTTTCTCATATTTCAGATACACTTTTCAATTTTTCTTCCGCCCGCGTGTCACTTTTCGAATTTACAGTACAAATTTTTAAATCACACAGCGTTTTGTTTATATGTTGTTGGTATGTTGTTATTTTTTTGTATTTATAAATTTAAGGCGTCTTGTTTATATATTGTTTATATGTAAACAATATATTGTTGGTATCTTGTTTAAATTTTGTTTATATATAAACAATATATTGTAAACAACATATAAATAATATATAAACAAGAAATCAACATCATATAAATTACATATTTTTTAAATATTATTTTCAACATATCAACAATATATAAACAACATTCACCAATATATGAACTAGAACCAACATAGAAACAAGATATTAATAATATGGAAACAACATTCAAACAATATATGAACAAGAAACAACATATAAATAACACACATATAATATATAAACTAGTTTTAAACAAGTTTGTAAAATGAACAGGTTCTAAAAAAATTATAAACAAGTTTTAAACAACTTACAAGTCCGTGAATCTATAATTTATAAGGTTGGTCTGCGCATCCTTAATTTTGTAATTCTCGCCTAAAATTTCAAAAGTGGGCTACGTGAATACGTTATTAGCAAATACGGGCTCCATGAATGTGTAAATGGCCCATTTCATTTTCTTGCTTCTGCCCTTTTCCTTTTGGGTTTCGGTTCCTTATTAAGTTGTCGGATTGCTTGATTTCTTGGGCTGATAGTAGGCTTCAAAGAAATATAATTAGCCTTGGATCCATTTAAGAAATCCGTTGTGAGACCTCCTTTTGTCTTTTTTCTTATGTGCTACGTTTTAATATTTTGTTAGAAATTTTAAAATTACTCACGTACACCACCAATTTTATAAATTACATTTTTAAGGCCCAAGTTTGGAATTGTATAAACTCTTTTAAAACTTGTTTAAAATCTTTTCATTTTTCGGACTTGTTCACAACTTGTTTATATGTTGTTTATCGTTTTAAAACTTGAATGTTGTCTATATATTGTTGATCTCTTGTTTATATGTTTATTTTGTACGAATAAAGTTTGAATTTTTTAAAACTTGTTTAGAATTTGTTTAAAATCTATTCAGTTTTCGAACTTGTTTAAAACTCGTTTATATGTTGTTTCTTGTTTTAAAACTTGAATATTTTTTTATATATTGTTGATATCTTGTTTATATGTTGTTTTTCTGTATAGACCAAGTTTGGAATTTTTAAAGCTTTCTTAGAATTTGTTTAAAATATGTTCATTGTTCGGACTTGTTTAAAACTTGCTTATATGTTGTTTAAATGTTGTTTGTTATTTTAAAACTTGAATGTTATTTATATAATGTTGATTTCTTGTTTATGTGTTGTTTTTCTATACGACCCAAGTCACGCATGTACGGACAAAAAATTGCAAAGTGTATCTATAATAAGCATAACTTATCCACACGGAATAAATATTGCAAACTTTTCTAGATGTATTGCGTAATTACCACTTTTCTTATTGTAGTTGTTGAAAAACTGGTTCGCCCATATCGAGTCATAGGTAGAACCCGATCACGAATTGATTGAGTATCAATTGGGTTGGTTATCAAATGGATTTTGTTAACCATCTAGTTCGGTTTGGTTTTGAGATTCTGATCGGTTTAGAAAATTGGTCAATATAAATACTAACAGATTAGGAAACTCTTATAATTTTAGTTCAGAAAAACAAAACGTAAAATCTCTTCTCCCGTCTCTCAAGCCGTCAGCCATATTGGCTATGGAGGAAAGCTTTGTCCTTCGTTCCTCCTGCACACGGATCATTCTGATGCTTTTAGGTTGCAGACACATGCTTTGTTCCTGGTGTTCCAACATATGTGGTTCGTGGCAATTAGCAACGGATTATTCTCGTGCATTTGCTCGTGTTCTTCTACTGCGCGTATCGACGTAGAATATCGATCCCTTATTTAATTATTCTTTAATTGATATTTATTGTCTGTATTATATGCAGATGTCTTCATTGGTATCATAGACCAAGTCGTCTCAATGATTTGTTTAGAGAACGTTGTTGGTCATGCAACCTGGATGCCAAAAGTGTTATGCACTGTATGAAAATTTCGTCATTTTCGTGTATTTTTTGTTCGACTTTCAATTCGACTATCTGAAGAGAGCTAGATAAAAAGTTGGAATTTCAAAATTTCAACCACACCAATGAACTCAGGACCCTAAAAAACATAAATCGATTGAAAATGACTACCGAAACACCTCGGGAAGGTGGCGCGTGTATCATATGCATTTGTTTTATGTCAATGATGCTTTAAGGCTGACATGCCGCGATCTTATTCTCCCATACAATACCCTTGTCCAATCCAGACGTTATCAATCACCCACATTAAGTCTAATCAAACCCTTGAACATGAATCTATGATCAAATCCATCAAAACAACTTGAAATCACCCAAAATCGACCAAAAACGAATTGATGCAAACCCATTTATGAACATCCTTGATTCTTATAATCCCAAGCTTAATCTAGGTGTTTCTAGACTCTCAATGGCATGACCTAACAAACTTTAACAATCTTCCAACAGAAACAGTACGAATCTAAACCAATGAGCATTTTATTCAAAATCCTAATATGAACAATCTTGCAAAATGAGGAAAAGAGAGGTGTAGAAGTGTAATCTTACCTTAATAGATGTCTAGGAAGGATGTACTACCACCGAAAATGATTTATAGATAGAATGAGAGGGATTTGAGTGAGAAATGAGAGAGTGAGGTCGAATGAGTCAGGTGGGGGTATATATAGAGACAATAACTCACATTATTGTCTCATGCAAGTAGTATTTTTCTCGATTACTTAGTTACTCAGTTACACTGTGCCTCGATTACTTACATTTCTCATGCTTAGAAGTCCTAAGTTGCTAGGCATCAATGAACTCATAGTCGAATTTATGTGGTCACTCATTTCTTATTCGCTTAACTCGATTACGAATTCGAGTACAATCATCTCGGACACGAATTACCCATATAAAAATAGCTGCATACATTTATTATATAGAATACACCTTATTCTCTCATTCTCTTATTTGTCATCACTCATCACGACCCTCTCTCTCTAGGGCTTCAGCCTTCTTTTATATTCAACATAAACCTAAAACCCAACGGAATTTATGTAGGAATTTATGGATTACTACCAAAAAAGACTAACAACAAAATTTAAATCTTAAATTAAACCGAAGTTATTTAACTCCAACCGCTAAAGCTTCATTATTTCATGTGCGTGTATAGCAACAATTAATAATCAAACGAATTGAGAATCACATACTAAGCTGCGTGCAAATACTATTAAGTAATAGTTATAAGGTATTGATAGTAGTTAAACAAAAAAAACTCTCTTCTTTTAAAAAACAAAATTCATAATTTCTCTTTGCATTTTTCTGTCTTAATTTGAAGCAATAAAATTATTAATCTAGGTGCTATAATATCTTAGAGCAAGGAGCTAAGTGTTTTTCCAAATTCATAATTTGAGCTTTCAAGTTCAGCATTTCAATTTGTTACAGCTATTAAACATAGCTCATTTTGGTAACAATAAAGCATATATTTATTTTCTAATCAAATGTCGATCATCATCAAAAATTCATTTGTAAACACAAATCTATATTTAAAAGAAATTAAAGAGAATATATCAACCTTTCCTCCAAATTGAAACTCAATACAAAGTAACATATCCTCTTTCCATATGCTTCTTTCTGGGTATATGCATCTACGAATTTATTTAACTAAACAACAAGAAAATTTAAAACGTTATAGGAGCATAAAAAAACCACAAAATCATATCATGCAAAAAGAGCACAAAATCACACTAAATTATATCATGCAAAACACAAAATGAAAATTATTTATCAAACTTAATGAAACTAATTTAAGTAACACATCATCATTATCATCCCCAAAATAACCCAGATGATCTTCCAACAAAATCAAAATTATTAATAAAATTTAAATATTCATGAGGACCACCTCAACTGGTGTTTCTCCCTCCTCTCTAACCTCTAAAGTAATTATTCTATAAAAGGAAAAAAAAAACCCATAGAGCATCACTGATCAACATCAATACTTAGCCTTCTTCTCATACCTGATATCAACCACCGGTGATGTCTCCTTATAAATACTGGCAAGTGACCTATACTTTTGCTTCCTCTCCGGAAGCCGCCTTTCGGACTCATATCTGACATTATTTACTGGTGCCGTCTCCTTATAAATACTGGCAATAGACCTATACCTTCTCTTCCTCTCCAGTCGCCGCCTTTCGAGTGATCCACGTCATCTTTTCCGAATATCTCTTCAATCTTCCTCGAAGTTATCTCTTCCTGAATACTAACTCCACCGAACGAATCTTTCCCCGCCGGCGATTCCGAGCTCTTAGTATTATTATTCACACAGCTTTTAGCGCTCATGCTGCCGCTGACGCTGTTCGATCTGTCTTCGCTGCTGAGTTGCATGAGATGCTCGGCGGCCTCAGCCATGTCGGAGTCGGTGAAGACCTTGTGATCGCCACAGATTGTTGTTGTTGGTGGTGGTGGTGGTACCATTGACATGGCGTTTTTTTCCTCCTTTGTATTGTGTTTGTTCTGATGATAATGCTTCGGTGCTTTTAGAGGGAACGTGTTGTATGAAAAGATCGCTCCAAGTGGTGTCTATATATATATATATATATATATATATGACGTCGTTAAGCTTTTCTTTGTTTCTATTTGTTAATTTATATATCTTTTTACTGGTTTCTTGATCATTTATGATCCGTTCGATTATAGATTATCTTCTTGATCATCATTTCCTTGTTACTTACCGAATTGGATCATTATTTTGAAAAGAGAAGATATGGACCCAGCACAATTACTATGTGGGTTTTTAGCCGTTTGATAATTTATGCAGTGATTTGATCAATGGAGCTTAATTAAGTGTAGATCAGTCTCTCTTCCTTTAATCTTTTCTTAATTGGTTGAGATTGAGTGTGGATATGAAGTTGCCAATTTGAGACATTTCTGTGCTGTTTGTTTATAGCTTTTTTGTGGGTTAATTTTTAATATTATTTACTTTAGTGGTTAATTTACGATTACCACAATATCGGATGAATGAATGTTTGAAGATCAACAATGAAGTTGACCTTAACTATTTAAAGAAGGCTGACAATTGAAACTCCCCTCCTTGCTATTTGTGTTTTGGACTTTCGCTTCTGGTCATTATGCTCTATAAGAAGAGCAAATTATACATTGTTAAGACCACACATTTGACAAGTGGTCCGTTGAGACTGATCAGAGGAGGAGAACCCACGGTGGCCTGAATGTTCCCCTGTACCTCGGCCGTGAAAACCGGAATTGCGTCGCGGCTGAGATGATGAAGATTGTTGCTTTAGATCAGTTGGTGAGACTTCAACAGGAGTTCATATGCAACGCTGGCCATGAAAAACATGAAAGCGAGCATGTTCATTTTGTTATTGTAAAGCAGAAAACATGAAAGGGAGATTGTTGCTTTGGATCAATTGCGAAACACAATCGCATTGAACTTCACTGTGGAGATGGGTTGACTGACAAGCGCGAGAGAATATCTGGGCTTTGGTTTGACGTAAGTGTTGAGACGTTGGTTTGTCATCTTTTGGCAGATTGTGTAATTCGAGCAACAACTGAGTGCGTTGGGCAGTGCTGACCACTCGGTAGGCTAATGCTAATGCTAACGCCTTCCAGACATCTGCTGTGGTAATTTCGGCTGATTAACTGGGGATAAGTCTCTTCAGATATAGAAGAAAGTAGCCAAGAAAATAGTAATTGATCTTTGTTGAACCATGTTAGATAGTTTGGTTCAACTCTTATTGTGTAGTCGAGTTGTCAGATTGCAAAGATGACACAAACTTCGCTAGTTGGTGTTCCAACCATCGAGAATATTGTTGGATCTGAGGTAGCTTTGGGAAGATAAACATCGCGTGTGAGCCTAGTGAAAAAGTACACAAGTGGGACTGACACGACATCTTTACCGAAAACCTTACGACAATTAGTTGTTTGTCCACATCACTTATAAGCCATTCACATACTACAACTCTTCAATGTGAGACAATTATCATTCACATTTGTCTCCTAACAATCTCCCCCTCAAGTGTGAATTTCTTCCACATCGGGCTTAGGTTTACTCCCCTTACAATGGAAACCACTCTCAGTAGTACATAATTTTATTGGGCCTCTTCGAGTTTTAATGTGGAATTTTAACCCAAGAACTCTTTCCATGACTTCGCCATCTATGAGCCGACCCCACCACTCACACAAGACAATGGCTTTACCAGTCAACATAACTCTTCACCGTTCACGAGCCTAGGAGCATGGGCCCAATTATTACCATGTTGTCACCAAGAGCTTCTCTTATGACTCCGCCCCTCTGTCTACGAACTTTTTTTGGCTGTTCACACAGTAGATTGAGGCTACACCAATCAATAAAACTCTTCACCATATTATCACACTCATCCTAAACCATTACCGCACCGTACTCGTCTTGGTCCATGTCCCAGCCGAACCGTCATCTCTGATACCACTTTTTGGACTCTGGAAGCCTTAGGGAGATTTTCTTCAAGCGTGGGCCTAGTGAAGGAACACACAAGTGGGTCTGACACCACATATTTATCCAAAATCTTAAGACAACGGGTTGTGGGTTCACACCTCTTATAAGTCCTTCACACACACCACAACTCTCCAAAGTGGGACTCTTAACTATTCACACTTGCTAACCTAACACTTGTTAGACCTGGGGAGCCTTAGGAAGATCCGCCTCACGCTCAGGCCTAGTGAAGGAACACACAAAGTGGGTTTGATACCACATCTTTAATCAAAACATTAAGGCAATGAGTTCACACCACTTATAAGTCATTCACACATACCATAACTCTCCAATGTAGGACAATTATCATTCACAATTGCATATCTAATAATCTCTCCCTCAAGTGTGAATCTCACATCGGGTTTAGGCCTGCTCTCCCTACAACGGAAACTATTCCAAGTATTGCAGCATTTTATGGGGCCTCCTCGAGTACTAATGTAGAATTTTTTAACCCAAGAGTTTTTTCCATGGCTCCATCCATCTGCGTGCTAACCCCACCGCTCACACTAGATAAGCATTTTACTATTCATCACAACTCTTCACTGTCCTCGGGCTTGGGTGCTTAGGCCCTGTCATCACCACGGTATAACCAAGAGCTTCTCTCATGACTCTACCCTTCTGTATACGAGATTTTTTTCGGCCACTCACATAGTAGATCTGGGCTACACTAGTCAATACAACTCTTCACCACATTATCGCACTCATACCACCGTATCATACTCATCCTTGCATGTCCTAGCCGAATCGTCGTTTCTGATACCACTTGTTAGACCCGGAGAACCTTGGGGAGATCGGTCTCGCCCGTGGGCCTAGTGAACGAGCACACAAATGGGTCTGACACCACATCTTTACCCAAAATCTTAAGGCAATGGGTTGTGATCTATACCACTTATAAGTTATTCACACATACCACAATTCTCTAATGTGGGACAATTATCATTTACACTTATATTCTAACAAATACCATGGAGGCTGTTGTTTAATAGAGGAGATAACTGCAAGCAACTATTGCAATTTTTGGATGTAATTCTCAGGTGACAAGGGATATAGTTTTTGGAGGTAAGTTTGATAAAGGATGTTTAATTTACGTAGGTGCAAGAGGAGAAGAAGAAAGATTGGAGTTTAGAGTCGAGAGAGAAGAAAAAGACATCAAGGCAAAGCAGAGGGAAGAAAAAGACGATGCAAAAGAAGATGACAGCAGGACAGAGGAATGGTTTGCCATGCCATCATTTCTAATGCCAACTCAGAAATATGGTAGCAAAAGTGTATTTGCATTACTGATAGCTAGGTCATAAAACAGCATAAATATACAGTGAGTTTCCATGTATAGTTTGGACTCTATGTACAATATATCAAGAACTAATTTACTAAAAAAAGTTAAATTGATATGTGAGGATAAGAATATGATTTTATCTGCATTCTCTAAAACACCGCCTCAAGTTAAAATTCACACGGTTTAAAACTTATATCAGTCTCTTTTTAACCTTATACTTAATTAATTCAATTTAATTAGTTAATATTGATAATAATGGAATTTAAATTCTCGTCATTTTACCATAATTATTCTGATACTATTTTAAAAATTAATCCACCAAAAATTTAAGCTGATAAATAGAGTTTGACCGCAATCCCTAACACGACAATATGTTAACATAACTAACGTATGACTAAGAGCTATGTTTTTTCTTCTAATAAATAGGAAAACTGTTAATCAAACATTTGAGAATCAGATACTTAATTTTGTAGTTGCATGCATGCAATAACAATGCAAATAACTAATTAATTATGACGTATTAATTAGTAGTTAAACAAGAAAACAATCTCTTCTTTCCAGAAAGATTTTGCACAATTTTTCTTTGTATTTTTCTGCTTTTGAAGTAATAGAATGTTAATCTAGCTATGTAGTTAGTGCTATGAAAAATTATGATATATTATTCTTGAATAAGCACTTTCATTTCCAAAAAATGATTCCATTTTCTTATAAAACAAGGGAAAAAAAGAAGAAAAACTATATACAATTGTCATTTTTGAGCGTTTGTGACCTAATAATGAATTAGATCTACAATAGAGGAAAGAACGAAAACCAAGTATTTGTCCAAAGTTGACGGTCACAATTACTGTATAAGAGAAAAATTACAGCTCGTAATGAAATGAAATAGAGCAGGAAGCTAGCCAAGTATTTGTCCAAAGTTGACGGTCACAATTTCTGCTTTCAAGTTCAGCATTTCAATTTCAATGTGTCACAGTTATTAACCATTTTTTATTTATTTTTTAGTAATAATAAAACTGATTTACTTAATCAATCAAATGATGAACACATCAAGCCACCTAGATGTTTCATTATCGTCAACAATTCAAGTATGAAAATATAAATCTAAATTTTTAGATGTTTTTAAAAGAAACGAGGCAAATCAAAAAGAATATATCGATCTTCCTCCAAATTAATTAAGACTCAATACTATTATCTCTTCTGGGCATCATATGCAGAAATGAGTTTAATTATCTAAACATTAAAATAAAAAAAATGTTTACAAATGTCTTCGGAATATTAATCTTGTCATCTTTCCTAAAATCATATCATGCAAAGAGAAGATTAAGGCATAATCACACTAAACTATATCATGAACACCAAAAAAAAAATGAAAATAAACTACCAAATAACGAAACTAATCTGAATCAAAATTGAAAAAGAAAAGAAAGAAAGAAAGAAACCCAGATGACAAGAGTAATATAATTCTCAACTTCCACTTCCTACAAAATCAAAATTATTATCAAATTTACAACTTCAATTAGTTTCTCTTCCTCCTCCCTAATCTCTAAATTAATTATACTGAAAAACCCATTAGGGTTTCATTGACCCAAAATCAATACTTGACCTTCTTCTTCTCATACCTGACATTAACTACCGGCGACGTCTCCCTATAAATCGCGGCAAGAGACCTGTACCTTCTCTTCCTCCCCGGCTGCGGCCTTTCAACCTCCTCCACGTCATCTTTCCCGAATATCTCTTCAATCTTCCTGGATGTTATCTCCTCCTGACTACCAACTCCACGAAACAAACAACTCTCCGACGTTGTTTCCGAATTCTTGTTGTTACCGTTGCTGCTGCTGATGCTGTTCGATCTGTAGTCTTCGTCGCTGAGTTGCATGAGCTGCTCGGCGGCCTCCGCCATCTCGGAGTGGGTGAAGACCTTCTGATCGCCGTAGATAGTGGTTGTCGGAGGACAAGAAACCTGTGTTTGCGCCATTGAGATGGTGCTTTGTTTCCTCTTCTGTGAAAACTTTTATTTAATGTTTGTGTCGAGATCTTTTATGGGTTTGCTTCGAAGCGTGTTTAGAGGGAACGTGTTGTATGAAATTACAGCGTTATTGCTATGAAGATCGCTCGAAGTTGTGCCTATATTTATATGACATCGTTAAGCTTTCTTTTTTCTGTTTGTTATTCTGTATTCTGTTCTGGTGCTTCTGTGTCCAGTTTATAGCTTTCTTGATCACCCTCTAGCCGTCCGATTATAATCTGTTGATTTGATCTTACGGCTTGCGTTTGTTGTAAGTTTTCCTTGTTACTTACTGAGGGAAGGAAGGATACTTAATAAGCACGGCCATCAATGTGGGTCCCCACAAGATTGACCAAAATTCCTTTGAAAAGAGAAAAATGGACCCCACACTACTTGCTATGTGGATTTTCAGCCGTTTGATGTGATCAAGATCAATGGAGTTTGATTAAGCATAGATCATATCTCTTTATTAATCTTTTGGAGATTGAGTGTGGCTATGAACTTGTCAATTTGAGACAGTCTCTATGCTGTTTGCTTATTATTTATTGGTTTATTATTATTATTATTTACTTAATTGAATAAGAGGTTAATTTAAGATTAAGACAAAATAGGAGGAATGAAGTCATGAAGATCAACCATGAAGAATGTTGACCTTAACTCTATAGAGATGGCTGAAATTCTCCTTTTGATTTAAGTCTTGCCATATCTGTGCTTTGTACTTTCATTTCTAGTCATTTTGTTGTATTACGAACATCTCTAATTGTGTTTTGTAAAAAATAATATAAAGAGTGTGTATGATTCTTTTTAATTAGTTATTGAAAGTAACTCTTTATTTTATTTTTAGATTATAAAGAGTAGATTGGAG
Source organism: Flueggea neowawraea (assembly GCA_948243855.1). Lineage (NCBI taxonomy): Eukaryota > Viridiplantae > Streptophyta > Magnoliopsida > Malpighiales > Phyllanthaceae > Flueggea > Flueggea neowawraea. The sequence goes on from CAODLS010327986.1 coordinate 23,950, forward strand.
TTGCATTTTTATAAAATATTTATTTATAATAAAGAATATAATACATTTAAAAAGAACATTGAAGATGATCTAAAGATAAAAACTTATACATTCGGTTTCTTAAAGGCAAATAAATAAATAAATTAAGAAGAAGAAGTAGACTTGTTCAAAATTAGATTGCAGCTTCAGTTAATTATTATAAAGATAAATATACTTCTTCTTTTTCTCACTATAAAAGAAATACTTCTTTTTCATCAGCAAGGCTCGTTAAAACTAGATTCCTTAAAATTATTCATTCATTTTCCTTTCCATTTCTTCGTTTCTTTACAACTTAGTTCTTATGTAGTTAAAACTTGGTTTATTATAGATACTTACAATTAACAACTTAATTTTTTTTGTTTTTGATTTTGACTTCAAAATTGATATCACATATTAATGGGTGATTACCACAAATAGGCAATAAAACAAAAAGAATTTCTCAAATACAACAACAATTGAAAAATATACTAAAAATGGAAACACGAAATAAAATATTAAAAATACAACAGTTTGACTGCGTGGTCATTGTTGACCGCGCTTTGACCAAACCATTTAAACTAATGAAAAAGAGTACAACACGAGTACAATCCTAGTACATAGTACAACTCGAGTACATATGGAGTACTATTTGAGTACAGAGTAGTGTTATGAAAGCTCTCTTGACCAGCAAAGACCGAGTACATGTGGAGCACAATTTGAGAACAGACCGAGTACTATGAGAGTACAAATTATTTAAGACTTATTAATTACACCAATAAAATGTCTACAAAAATGAGTACAA
>CAODLS010328070.1:0-25599 GCA_948243855.1 Flueggea neowawraea
TTGGGCTTGGGCTTGTCATTCCCCATTCCACCCTTACCTTTACCCTTTTGAACCAGCAGTACGGGATTGGTTTTCTTGATATTTTGCTCAATATTTTTAAGCATCATAAGCAGCTCAGCAAGAGACTTATCCATCCCATGCATGTTAATGTTCATGACAAATTGGTCATAACTTTCGGGTAGTGACCCCAAAATGAGGTCGATTGCTAGTTCCTTGCGAATGGGTACATCAAGTTTTTTCAAGAGTATTAATATACCCTTTCATCTTGAGTACATGGGCACTTACTGAAGTTCTCGGAGCCATCTTACAAGAAGTCAACGCCTTAGTGGTCACGAACCTTTCATGACGGAATTGTCTATCTTAAGAGACACAGATCGAAATCCTTTGAAAAGTTCAAGGAACTCAAAAATGAAGGACAAAACCAACTTGGAAAGAATATCAAAGCACTTCAATCCGATCGTGGTGGAGAATATTTAAGCCAAGAGTTTGACAATCATCTTAAAAAGTGTGGGATTGTCTCACAACTTACCCATCCTGGAATGCCTCAATGGAATGGTGTGTCTGAAAGGAGAAATTGAACTCTATTGGATATGGTTCAATCAATGATGAGTCAAACGGATCTTCCAGTATCATTTGGTGGGTTTTCTTTAGAAATTGTTGCTTTCATACTTAATTGAATTCCATCTAAAGCGGTTGAAAATACACCATATGAGATATGGAATGGGAAAAAGCCCATAATGTCTTTTTTAAAGATTTGCGGATGCGAAGCTCTAGTGAAACGTCAAGTTTCTGAAAATTTAGCACCTAGATCCGATAAGTGTATATTTGTAAGGTATCCAAAGGAAACAAGAGGATACCACTTTTACTATCGTTCCAAGAACAAAGTGTTTGTTGTTTGAAACAATGTCTTTTTGGAAAGACAATTCATTTCCAAAGAAAATAGTGGGAGTAAAGTATTTCTAGAAGAAATAAAAGAACCATAAATAGTCGTTGAAGATAGGACATCGATTCAAAATGACTCATAAGAAGTTGTGGAGTCCGAATCTATAACACAAAGCCTAAGAAGGTCTGGTAGGACTCATCATGAGACTGAGAAATATGGATTTCTCATAACTGACGATAAAAAATTGTTCTTGTAGATCACAATGAGCCTACAACCTACCAAGAGGCACTAGTAGATCCAAATTCTATAACATGGCATGAAGCCATGAAATCAGAAATGCAATCTATGTATGATAACCAAGTTTAGAGCTTGGTGGATCCACTTGATATAGCCAAAGTCATTGATTGTAAATGGATTTATAAGTTAAAAATCGATGGGATCTTCAAAGCAAGACTTGTTGTAAAATGTTTTAGACAAACTCATGGTATTAACTATGATGAAACCTTTTCACCAGTCGTGATGCTCAAATCCATTAGGATTCTTCTTTCCATAGCACCATATTATGACTATGAGAGATGGAAAATGGATGTAAAAACCTCTTTCCTAAATGGAAACCTCCTTGAGGATGTGTACATGACTCAACCCTAGTGTTTTATCGATCTTAAGAATCTCAATAGGGTATGCAAGCTTCAAAGATCCATTTATATTGAAGCAAACATTCTAAAGTTAGAATCTTCATTTTGATAAAGTGATCAAAGAGTTTGGATTCATCAAGAATGAAGATGAGCCTTATGTATACAAGAAGGTTAGTGGGAGTGAGATAGTGTTCTTAGTAATGTATGTTAATGACATCTTGATCATTAGAAATGACATTTCAACCTTGCAAAGTGTCAATACTTGGTTAGGAAAGTATTTTGCAATGAAATACTTAGATGAAACCTCACGTATCCTAGGGATACAAATCTATATAGATAGATCTAAGAGGCTAATTGGACTAAGTCAAAGTGTATACATTGATAAAGTGTTAAAAAGGTTTAGCATGTTGAATTCCAATAAAGGAATTATTCCCATGGTTCTTGGAAAACCTTTAAGCAAGGGTGGCGTCCTACAACAAGGCAAGCCAGAGATTATATGAGTAGGATTCTACATGCTTCAGCTATTGGACCCATCATGTATGTCATGCTTTGTACACATCCTGATGTCGTATTTGTTTTAAGCATGACTCTAAGGTTGATTTTGGCTCACACCTCAAAGGCTTAACCCAAGGATGATTTCATTCTAGGCTCACACTTCTAAAGACATTATAATGTTGTTTCATAGGCTAACAACAAACCTTTCCCTCTCTCAAAGTGTTTACAAATAAGAAACAATGTGGTGGGATTTTTTTATTTGAGGATGAAGCAAACTTCCCACAAATAAGGCTAGTTTTAAACACCACATGAAGAATTGATATGGAAAGGAGTTGGGTGCTGATGGGTTGTATTTTATGCATGTTTTACATTGCATTTTAGGTTTTTTTTGCATTATAAATTGTTGTTATTCATTTCTTTTTAGTTTTTATGTTTCTTTGGTGTTCTTGTTAGTTTTGGTGCCCTAGTCTAATCATTTATGTACATTGTCATTCGATTTATCATTTAATAAAGAGGCATTTCATTTCATATCTATGAAATATTATAATATATTTTATGAAGATAAAACCTCTATGAATAGTTTATTCTTCTTTATGTCATCAAGTTTGACTTGATAGTAATACCGTAAGGTAAAATGAATACTATTATAAATGTCTCTAATCGCTTGTAGTCATGGGAATGATAACAAACCAAGGTTAGTATGTTGCTAAGTGGATAATTGCATTTTACTGATTATGGATATGACATATCACTTAGAACATAGATATATGTTAGAGAACATGTATTGGACTGACCCGCTATGAAAGCACTTCATGGATCTATATCACAAGTATCTTTTATACAGTGATGATATTTGAGTTATCTAACTGAAACTCACTACTGACTCTTACATGAGGAATCACATATTTTGACTTAGTCAAACATTATCCGTAATAGGGTAACAATAAAGGCTATGATTAGATATATCATGAATCTTGTAGAGGAGTGATAGTGAGAGTGATGAATTTGTTCCTCTTATGAAGAGTAATATCTTTAGGCCACTTGATAAGTAGGATTGATGGAATGTATGCATACTCAAATGAATTGATAAAAGGGTTTATCAATTTCATTTGTATATCAATCTACTTGGGATCAAGAAACACATTAAGCTATATAAAGTTGACACGTATCCATGTCTTATGCTTAATATAGATATCGTGAGACAAAAGAATTAAATATCAAACTGTGAAAGGTAAACTCAGATCACCGACTCCACTTGATAATGGGTTGTTATAATGTATTACTAGATACCGCTTATGGACTATAGGTCTAAGTTTTGGGACAAGGTCCATTGCCAATTTTGAGTTGGCCTATTGGGTCACACACTAGAACGAGTTGGATTGGACCACAAATATTCTCTCTTGTAGTAATTGAATTATTAATATGTTAATTTGATTAATTATTAATAATTTAGGGTTTTTATGATTTATGTCTTAAATATGATATAAGAAATAATCCATTAATGTAATGGGCTTTTTATATAGATCACTAATTGTTAAGATTAAGCATGTTGGGCATATTAATATGTGTGACATAATAAATTCGGCCCATGTATTTTGATCTTAGAATGATTAATTTAATCATAATATATCATGCAATTAAAAGCCCAATAATTTTAATTAATCCCATAAAAATTCAGCACACACATATTAATATTGACTAGATCAAACATTGACTAAGTCTTATTAAGCTAGTGCATGTTAATTAGAACTCCTAACCAAGCAAGGAGTTCATATTCTTGTAAGACAAGTAAGAGGAATCTAATACACTTAAACTAGGGTTTTCCATGCTATTATAAATAGTAGGGCCGAATTTTTACATGCTTTCTATGGATATGCCGAATTTGTGAGTGTCACAATTAAAGAGAGAATATTTTGTGAGACTAGAACAGAGATTCTTAGTGCTAGTACACACTGTCGATTCAAGCAAGCTCGTTCGTGTGGATACCTTTAGACACGTTCGTGAAAAGGTAACGTGAGGGAGAGGAGATTTGGTTTTGTTATACTAAAAGCAACACCAACACCACATTTAGTTATACACTCTAGCATCAAATTTTTAAGGTAAATTAGCTAATCTTAATCGTTTATGTTGATGTGCATCAATCCTTGGTGGAATTCTACGTTCAAAATTTTTGTTATTTCTACTGCCATGTATGCTTATGAATGTCATAAACTTAGTCAAGAATTTCAACATTTCTTAGGTGGAATATTGGTGAAACAAGAAGGTATGGAGTTGTTTTTAGGCATTTCAGTCGAAAGCTGTATTTCTACGTGGCCACGAAAAAGTTGATACGCGTTGACCTAGTTTTACCACGTGCATTGGGCCACGTGCCACACTATTGGACCATGTCACGACCCAAGTCGGGCCGGTGACTGGCATACAAGGTGAACTGTCTATGGAAGCCAGCTCATCTTGCACAAGTCTCAAAGATACATATATTCTACCCAAATGATCATTTATCAAAACACTTATTGAATATAATACGATATATAAGAAAACAGCTTAAATATATCATAATATTATTAAAATAAATATAATCATTAGTCAGTGAAAAGTAATATCCAAAATACAAAAGTATAGCACATTATCTCCATAGCAACCCGATATGAAACTCTAATAATAAAATACAAAAGAAGAGCCCGAACGAGGGCACTCACTGAACAGATGTTGAGCATCAAAAATATATCTGTAAGACAGGCAAAGAAGATAGACAGAAAAGAAAATGGGTCAGAACCCAATGAGGAAACAACACTCTAGATTGCCTTATACGTGCCTCACAAAGACGTTTTGAAATTCATTCAAAAGATACCACACACATATATACTAGTATAATATAGTATACACACTACATACATAATAGTTTTCAGAAATCATTTTTTCTAAAACGTTCGCATCCAGAGCAGATAGCATGCAGTCAGACAGTACCAGAGTATATGTATGTATATATATAACTATATCAAAGTCAGAGTATGGGACCAAAACAGACATAACAGAATGTGGACTCTGCCACCAGACAGAACAAAGCATTTATCTGGTCGGATACACAGTCACCCCTTTAGGGCATTGACAGAGCATTGATATATCAAAGGTTACGTACCCCGTGACTAGGTGTCCCATATCAGAATATATTATATACGAATAATATAACAAACATTCATGCAAAATAGATTTCCATATTTTTACAGTATATATATATATATATACCAATATATATTATCAGAGTAAAAAAGCTTGGTTATTACAAACCACATCGTCCGATTAATAATTAGCCAAATAATTATTAGTTAGATTTCATGTCATATCTCGACGCAACAAAAACTATTTAAGTTAAAGACACAACCTATGTGTCTGAAGCTGCCATTTTACTCACCTGGTGTCCAAAGCTGACAATCCAGTCAAATCCCACTAGGTGGCTGGTCGTGCTAGCAGGAACAGGAAGTTGGAACAGATACATACAAAACAAATATCAGAAAAATGACGTCGGTACTGTGGTGGTACTGAATGCATAATATTCATATGCAAATGTTGACCATCGAGGTCACTGAAAGTCTAACTCGAAAGAGAATCTATCACTATAGACCTAGAATCTGGAATTTACGTAAAATTATAGTTAGGTCCCCAACCCATGTAAAATTACATTTTAGTGCTCATATTTTCAAAATTTCCCAATCAGTCCTTAATGTGTTTTACTAATCCTCCAAGTAGTCAAAATCATCAAATAAGACTCTTAACTCTTAGAAATCACGAGATACAAAAGTTACAAGTTTGGCCCCTAAAACCATGGCTTACTCGAGTAACTCAACACTTGGCTCACCCGAGTAAGTTCTTGACTTACTCGAGTGAATCCCTGCCGAGAAATGTCTAGATTCACTCCAACACGATTCAACCGACAAAAAATTTTACCAATCACCGACATTGTTCCTAAATCACCTCTAGAATATTATTCTATACACCAATATAATAATGCAACTCGAAATCACTCCAACTCGAAATGGTTCATACCCATTTATGAAAACCTTCGATTCTTATGATTTCGGACTTAACCTAGGTTTTTCTAGACTCCCGAAGTCCCGATTTCATTACCCCTAACACTCATTCTCATCAGAAACACCAAGAACAACTCCAAATTCGAAACCCTAGTTCTAGCCGTCACTCTCCAAAATGCCCAACAAACCAATGCATTCAATGACAAAAATGGAAGCAACAAGAGTGGAACAAGATATATCTTATCTCAAGGAATCAAGAGTGGCAATGGAAGGGAAGGATGGATGAATTTTGGAGTAAATGTGGCTGTTGGAAGGAGTAAATGAAGAAGCAAAGTCGGGTGGGGGTATTAAATAGGCCTAGAAGGCAAAACGGTGCGTTTTTCTAAATGCCTGAGTTATTTCAGCACTCACTCGAGTAACTAAGAATGTTACTCGAGTAACTCTTGCCCCAAAGGAAATCCAGACCCCGCTCACTCAAGTAACTCCAAAGCTTACTCGAGTAACTCTCGATCCCAAAACACATGAAGCCTGAACCTAACCCCGTCCACTCGAGTAACACCAAAACCTACTCGAGTAACTACTCCCACTCACTTGAGTAACTCACGATTTACTCGAGTAACTCCAATCTTATTCATATAAAAAGGATTCCCTAACACTACCAATATCCAAGCAAAATCTCCGGACCTCAAGGATCGGATCGGAGATGAACAGAACTACAGAGACCTATGTCTGAATCCTATGAGGTATTACATACTCCTCCTCAAAATAAATTCATCCTCAAATTCCAGATAAACCCAATCAAGATAAGACCAAACCTAAGCCTCCAAATCGGGGTAGTTCAAAATCTCAACAAATGACATCCAGTCTAAGTACCCAATCGTAATCTCAAAGATCAACAGATTAATCATAGAACACCAAACCATGAATGCACTAGAGTTCTAATTCACTCAAACTCAGGTATGCAGAAAATGATGCCAGAGTATGCAGAGACAGATACAGAGACTGATGCAGCGATAGAAATGCTAAGTATGCATGAACAGAGACAGAACGGAATGCAGAGACTGATACAGAATCAAAGATGTTAAAAATGTGTGGACAAAGACAGAGACAAAAAGGTACCAACCTAAGAGTCTACAGAGTCAAACAGCTATGGATATCTGCGTCGCATCTCTTCCTCGGCCTCCCAAGTGGCCTCCTCGGCTGAATGGTGCTTCTAAATCACCTTCACTTAAGCTCTCTCATTGTTCCAGAGTCTCTTGACCTGATGGTCAATGATCCTCAATGGAACCTCGTCATACGACAGATCAGGTCTAACCTCGACCGACTGCTGTGCCAGAACATATGACGGATTAGAAATATACTTCCTCAGAAGTGAGATATGGAACACTAGATGAAATAAAGCGAATTGAGGCAATAGTACCAACTCATATGCCATGGATCCAACAGGATCGATAATCTCAAAAGGACAAATCTATCTCGGGCTCAACTTGCCCTTCTTTCCAAATCTCATCACACCCTTCATCGGTGATACTTTGAGAAATACATGGTCACCAATTGTAAACTCGAGATGTTTACACTTCGGATCAGCGTAACTCTTCTGACGATTGTGAACAGTTTGGATCCTCTACTGGATCAACCCAACCTTCTCAGTAGTCTGCAAAATAAGATCTGGTCCCAACGACTCTCTCTCACCAACCTCAGCCCAACGTAGCAGAGATCTACACTTCCTACCATACAATGCCTCGTAAGGTGCCATTCCGATACTCGAATGGTATGAGTTGTTGTATGCAAACTCTACCAGAGGCAAATGGGAATCCCAACTCCCAGCAAAATCTACAACACAAGTTCTCAGCATATCCTCCAAAGTTTGAATCATGCGCTCAGACTGACCATCAGTCTGCAGATGAAAAGTTGTACTGAAATCCAATCGAATACCCAACTCCTCCTACAAATTACGCTGAAATGTGAACTGAGGTCCTCTGTCCGATACTATAGAGACTAGCACACCATGCAAAAATACAATCCAATTGACATATAATTTCGCTAAGCGTGCCGCTTTATTTGTCGTCTTGATAAGGCAAAAATGTGCTGACTTTGTCAAACGGTCAACAATCACCCAAATGGAGTCATACCGAGTAGATGTCCTCGGTAATCCCACTACAAAATCCATCGTGATGCGATCCCATTTCCACTCCAAAAGTAGCATCTACTGCAGCAATCCTGAGGGTCGCTAGTGCTCAAATTTAACCTGCTGACAGGTCAAACACTAACTGATAAACTCATTGATGTCCTTCTTCATCCCTGGCCACCAGTAGGACTCACGAAGGTCTTGATACATCTTAATGTATCCCGGGTGTACCGAATATGTGGAACTATGACCCTCAGACATAATCTCTTTACGTAGGCCACTCGAAGATGGTACGCACAACCTCAATCCAAACCAAAGGACTCTAAAGTCATCAATGCTAAATTCCAGTACCTCAGAGGATTTAACCTTCTCAATCAAGCTCAAAATCTCAACATCCTCCTTCTCAGCCTCTCTAATACGATCCAACAGAATAGGCCTTACCTCGATGTGACCCAATAATGCTCCTAAGTCATCAAACTGTAACTCAGCTCTGGACTCCATCACACGCTTTAGACACTACAGGTCATCTTTCAACGGAGATATGAGATAAGCTACCTACTGACTTCCTACTCAAAGCATCTGTAACAACATAAGCCTTTCTAGGATGATATAATATGGTACAATCATAATCCTTCAGCAACTCTAGCCAACGTGTCTGCCTCAGATTCAGGTCTCGCTGCTCGAAGATATACTTCAAACTCTTATGATCTGTGAAGATCTCAAAAGTCTCTCCTTACAGATAATGCCTCCAGATCTTGAGTGCTAACACCACTGTCGTTAACTCCAGATCGTGCGTCGGATAGTTCTATTCAAGCCTCTTAAGTTGTCTTAATGCATAGGCCATCACTTTACCATGTTGCATCAATACACAACCCAGGCCAATCCTTGATGCATTGCAATACACTGCAAAACCTCCAGAACCTGATGGTAGCACCAACACAGGCGCACTGCTCAAACACTTCTTCAGTTTTTGAAAACTTTCCTCACATCTATCAGACAAGATAAATTTGACTCCCTTTTTTCTTTCAATCAAGTCATAGAAGCTGTAATCCTCGAGAAATGTTAGATAAACCTCCTATAATACCCGTCCAAGCCAAGGAAACTCTGAATCCCCGTAACGGTCTTAGGTCTCTCCTAATGGAGTACAACCTCCACCTTCTTGGAAATAACCAAAATACCCTCTCTTGACACCATGTGTTCGAGAAATGATACCTATTCGAGCCAAAACTCGCACTTCGAGAACTTAGCATAAAGCTGATGTTCTCACAGAGTCTGTAACACTGGCCTCAAATGGTATTCATGCTCCTCTCTACTCCTCGAGTAGATCAATATGTCATCGATCAAGACAATGACAAAATGATCTAGATACGGTATGAACACCTTGTTCATCAAATCCAGAAATACTGCTGGAACATTCGTTAGACCGAATGACATCACTAAAAACTCATAATGGCCATATCTAATCCGAAACATTGTCTTAGGGATGTCCTCACCTCTAATCATCAACTGATGACATCCCAACCTCAAGTGGATCTTGGAAAACCACTGTGTATCCTATAACTGGTCAAACAGATCATCTATCCTCAAAAGTAGATATTGATTTTTCACCGTTACCTTGTTAAGATGGTGGTAATCGATGCACATACAAAGACTCCCATCTTTCTTCTTTACAAATAAGATCGACACACCCCAAAGGTGAAATGCTAGGATGAATCCTCATCTAATAACTCCCTTACCTAATTCTCTAACTCCTTCAACTCTGTCGGCGTCATCCGATACGTTGGGATCGATATCGGATAGGTACCAGGCTGTACCTCTATAGCAAACTCAATCTCCTTCTCAGGCGGAAGTCCCAGTAACTCCTCTGAAAATACGCCAGGAAACTCCTGAACCACCAATAAGTCTTCCACCCTCAACCCTGATCCTTCAGGCTCAGTGAGCATAAAAGCCAAATATGCCTCACATCCTTGACGGATCATCCTCTCAGCCCTAATTGCAAACACATAACTCCATAATACACTGTCTCGCTCACCCTGGTAGCAAAACTCAACCTGACCAAGCGGTCAAAAATATACCTTCTTGGAAAAACAATCCAATGTAGCATGTCAATCAGATAGCCAAACCATACCCAGGATAACATCAAACTCCCCTACATCCAATAAGATGAGGTCGGCTACTAATTCATGCCCACCAAAAGAAATTGCACACTTCTGAACCCCAGAGTCCATAATCATCCTACTACCCAAAGGTGATGAAACCTCTAACTATTGGTTCAATGGACGCAACACTAACCCAACATGCTCAAAAAATACAGAGTAATGAATGAATGAGATCCAATCATGCCAAACAATACATATGTTGAAGTACCAGAAATAGAGAGTGTACCGATAACTGCAGCATTGGAGGTATGTGCCTCCTGACGTGTGAGATGATACACTCAGATATGCCCTCCTGTAAGAGCATTACTTTGAGCTTTCTAAACAAGTCTACCAGCACCGGCACTAATTGTGCCTGGATCGTGGAACCTCTACCGGCTCCCCTACTAGCACCAGCATTAATTGTGCCTGGATCTCCTACTGCAGACTGACCAGCCTGAGCCCCTGTACCCAGATTCAATGGGCACTCTGCTATCTTATGCCCTGGCTGTCTACGGTAGAAATAATTTATCATCGCCTTATTGCATACTCCAGGATGTCTCCTCTTACAGATTGTACAATGCGAAATCAAGCTCCCCGAGCTCTATCCTCCACTCTGAATAGATGGTTGCATCATACTGAGACTTTGAGTGCTATGACTGGGCCTTTGCCCTATAAATGAATGTCGGTGCCTTAGATCTGACTGGGCTCCCTAACCTCATCCCTGCTGGCATCAAGGAGTACCATCGATCCTCGCCCTCTACGGCTCCCTTGGGTGCCTCCCGTCGATGTTCTCCATCCCTCTGGCAGCCATTGCAATCTGTCTGACCGTATACAGGTCTTGGGTCGCCACTATCTGCCAATAGTGGGACATAACCCCTCCAAAAATTTCCTAGCCAATGCATCCTCTCCTTAACTCGCTAGAGGTGCATACCTACTCAGATCTTTGAAATTATCCTCATATTCTGTCACCAACATGTCTGCCCCTTGACAAAAATCGCTGAACTCATTCGCCTTCTTATCTCGAATACTACGAGGAAGGACGGATGAAATAACCTCATTCTTGAATCTAGCCCAACCAAAATCTCGAGTCTCAAGACTCCTCCACCACCTAGCTGCTCGGTCGCTCAAAAGAAATACAACAATCCTCACCTTACTGGCATCATCAATAATGCCTCGAGCATCAAAGCAGAACTCTACCTCCATGAAAAAGTCATTGGCGTCATCTCTCAGACCACCTGAAAATCTCGGTGGCTGAAGCTTGAGGAACCTATCCAATAAATCATCCTCTCTCCCCCGTGGTGCAACCATCGGAGCAACTACTGCAACCTCCTCATGCTGAGGCTGCTGAACAGGTGGCACCTCAGGCTTAACTGGTGCCACTCTTACTGGCAAAATTGGCAGAACTGGCTGACCTCTAGCCGTCTGACCTGGCTGAACTCTCTCCATACGGTCGATAACCTTGGTCATAAGCTCGAACATCTCTAGCTGAGATGTGAGAAGCTACTGAAACTGGAGCTGCTGGTACTGCAACCTTTGGTGCGCTATGTGAATCCTGCAGATCCATTGCAGACTGAGCTACGACCTCGTCAGGCACTCACCTAGGTCGACCACGACCATGTCCACATCCATAACCATGACCACGATGATCCATCGCTACAGATAACAAATAGATAGACATATATGCAGATGTCAGAATGCCAGTGATTGCCACAATACCGTATCGAAGATCAAGGGATATATAAAGGCAAGTCAACTGCCTCAATCAAATATATCTATGTTCCACACCGACCCAGAAAATACAAAACTTAACTCTCTGATACAACCTTTATCACAACCCAAGTCGGGCCGGTGACCAGCGTACAAGGGTAAATTGTCTATGGAAGCCCAAATCATCCCGCACAAGCCTCGGAGATATAGATATTCTATCGGAATGATCATTTATAAAAACACTTATTGAATATAATACGATATATAAGAAAATAGTTTAAATATATCATAATAGTATCAAAATAAATATAATCGCTATTCAGTGAAAATTAATATCCAAAATACAAAAGTATAGCTTAGTATCCCCACAGCAACCCGGTATGGAACTCTAATAACAAAATACAAAAGTAGAGCCCGAACGAAGGCACTCACTGAATAGTAAGGAATGCCTCACTGGTATCGAGATGTCGAATAAATGTTGAGTGTCAAAATATATTTGTAAGACAGGCAAAGAAGATAGATAGAAAAGAAAAGGGGGTCAGAACCCAGTGAGGAAACAACACTTCAGATTGCCTCATACGTGCCTTACAAAGACCATTTTCAAAACCATTCAAAAGATACCACACATGTATATACTAGTATAATATAGTATACACGCTACATACATAATAGTTTTTAGAAATCTTTTTTCCAAAAAAATTGCATCTGGAGCTGATAGCATGCAGTCAGACAGTACCAAAGTATATGTATGCATTTTCCTATATATATATATATATAACTACATCAAAGTCAAAGTATGGGATCATAATAGACAAAACAGAATGTGGACTCTGCCACCAGACATAACAGAGCATGTATCTGGCCGGATACACGGTCACCATTTTTCCCAGTAACTAGGGCATTGACAGAGCATTGATATAGATTACGCACCCCGTAACTAGGTGTCCCATATCAGAATATATTATATACGAATAATATAACAGACATTCATGCAAAATAAATTTTCATATTTTTACAGAAAACATATATATATATATATATATGTACTCGACTGAATCCCTACCGAGAAATATTTAGAATCACTCCAACACGATTCAACCGACAAAAAATGTTACCAATCTCCCACATTGTTCCTAAATGACCTCTAGAACATTATTCTATACACCAATATAACAATGCAACTCGAAATCACTCCAAAAACACTCCAACCCGAAATGGTTCATACCCATTTATGAACACCTTCGATTCTTATGATTTCGGACTTAACCTAGGTGTTTCTAGACTCCCAGAGTCCCTATTTCATTACCCCTAACACTCATTCTCATTAGAAACACCAAGAGCAACTCCAAATCTGAAACCCTAGTTCTAGTCGTCACTTCCCAAAATGCCCCACAAAACAATGCATTCAATGATAAAAATGGAAGTCATAAAAGTGGAACAAGATAATCTTACCTCAAGGAATCAAGAGTAGGAAATCAAAGAGGAAGATGGACAAATTTTGGAGTAAATGTGGTTGTTGGAAGGAGTAAATGACAAAGCAAAGTCAGGTGAGGGTATTAAATAGACCTAGAAGGCAAAATGGTGCATTTTTCTAAATGCATAAGTTATTTTAGCACTCACTCAAGTAACTCAGAATGTTACTCGAGTAAGTATTGCCCCAAATTCAGGCTCCGCTCACTCGAGTAAGTCTAAAGGTTACTCGAGTAACTCTCGATCCCATAACATATGAAGCCTAAACCCAACCCCGTCTACTCGAGTAACACCAAAACCTATTCGAGTAACTACTCTCACTAAATCGAGTAACTCACGAGTTACTCGAGTAACTCCAAGCTTATTAACACAAAAAGGATTCTCTAACACCACCAACATCTAAGCAACATCTAAGGACCCCAATGATCGGATCAGAGATGAACAGAACTACAAATATCTATATCGAAATCCTACAGGATATTACAGACCATGTTTTGGATGTGTTTTGAAGGCCACTGGCTTAGTATTGTTGTTGGATCAAAACAATTATCTTTGTGATTATTATTTTAGCTATTTTTGAGGGATTTAGGTTTTCCTAATTAGGAGTTGTATTTAAACTAAAAATGTCTCTCTCCTTCCTCATCCACTCATCCACACATACTGAAGGACAGCCGCCATTCTCTCTCAATTTTGGTTTTCTTTCCTCTAGCATGTGTAACTAAACTTCTGACTAGTTAAGATATTTCTAAAGCTCGATCCATTGTAGTTGTGAGACTTTTTCTTTATTTGTTGTAAATCATTTCGAGTATTTATTCATTCTTTGTGCCTTAGTTCCTTTATTATTATTATTCGTGTTGATTGTATGATTCCGCCGGTTGTGTGATTGAATGAATGATATATTGTTATTTTGGATGATAGCGCATCACATTTGTCTAATCTAGGGAACAAACAACGTGCATGTATGTGGTTAAGCCATTATTCATTGTTGTTGGGTTGAATAATCTGGTTTTTATGAATCACGATATTTTTAGTTTCACTGGCTAAGATAGGGGTCTCTTTAATTCGTATTGCTACCATATATTAAACTTTGTCAGGGCGTCCCGAATGTTGTCTAGTGGTTAGGAAAATAGTCTGCAGGGCGTCCCGAGACTATCGATAAATTAAGAAGATATTGGTTAATTGAGTGTGTCACCGTTAGCAATAACTATATCGAGTGATTAATAATTATATTTTGTGTTTGTGATCGACTGCTTGGATTGAACGGATGAAATACCTTGGCTAGGCTTTTATTATTATTGAATTCATCCTACTATTATTATTTTTGTTCTGTTTTCTGCTTGGTTTCAATTTCAGTTCTCAACCACATTTTTCAACAATCTTATTTTACTTTTCTATTTCTGCAATTGAACGAATTCCATCGGTCTCTATGGATCGACCATGCTCACTGCTTTACTCATTTTACTATTCTAATAGGTTAATATCATTTTAATGGTTTGACAGCCTATCAGATGCTTTCTTCTATCCTTCAAGACTTTATTTAGAGTGTTTGAGACCCTCTTAAAGTTGATTGAATTATTGGTGTAGCATAAGGATCCGTTGGAAATCAATCATGAAGCAATTTTAAAGTTGACAGCTTTCATTAGTCAATTACTAGAGTGGTTAGTCAACTACCAGTCACATATCCATTAAATGATTGTTGCTCTTGAAAGACTTGACTTGTAAATCACATGAATGTCATTTCGAGTCAGATTGCAATCATGATCTTCATTAGTTGACTACCAATCCTTATTAGTCGACTACCAAGAGTTTTTGCTCCATTAGTCGACTCATGCCTTCATCAGTGACTACCAGCCTTTGTTGATGATTCAGTTTGTCCATTAGTCGACTACCAAGAGTCATTAGTTGATTACCAACCTTCTGGATCATTTTTAATTGATTTCTCCATGCACCAATCGACTTTCAAACATCGTGGGTCGAATCCTAGAGTCGAGAACATGGTTTTCTTCACTTTTATTGTTCTTCATTGATCATGAATTTATTTTCTTTCCTAAATCCAATCTTAATAAGTTTTGTACATTAATCAAAGCACAGAATGAATCAAATGTGAACCACTCTTGGTTCAACAATTCCTCCCTTGTTTATTGATGACAAAACTTAAGAAGAAATGAATTCTCCCAAGTTTGCACCTATTAAGTTTTGGAAATATTATGATCAAGGCATGAAGCCTTGTCTTCAATAAAGTTGTTAGTCCAATTTTTTTTTTTAAAATTCTCCCCATTTGTCTTTGCAAAAAAAAATCACCTTGATATATTTCCCCCTATTATTATGCACATAAAAATTCATTCTTTCTATTATTTCTCTCCCATTTTTTGACATCGATCTAAAATATTAAACACTAACAAAATTAGGATCCCCCTATCAAAAAATAATTTGTGTATAGTTTCAAAAACATATATCCTCCCCTTACTTACATCAAACTTATGTCCAATTCAAATAATTTAACAAATCATCAAAAATTTCAAAAACTTGTGCAAGTATGAAAAATCAACAAGAACTGCATGAAAATTAAAATTTTAAGGATTTTGGAGTATCTAATGTGTCAAAAGGCACAAGTATGCCGGTGGATCGCCATCATCACTAGAAGAAGAACTATCATCTCTTATCTTATTTTTTTTCTTCTTTTCCTTCATTGTCTCCTTGTCTCTACCTCTTAACTCTATTGCATCCTTCTTCTTTTTTACCAAATTACACTTTAGTTCCTGAGGTCATGGTAAATTACAAGTCACTCCCTAAACTTGAATTTACAAATCAGTTCTCCAAATATTTTACATTCACATTTTAGACCTCAAACAATTGAAACATTAGATTTTAGTCCCTACAATAGGAATATTTTCAAAAATATCCCAAAATTCATATAACCTAATACATTTTGTTCCAAATCACCTAAATCAACTCAAAACATATCCAAATCCACAAATAATCAATCAATTTCACCAAACAATCAAATTGACACCAAAATCCCTAAATCTCTTCTTCCAAACCCTAACCCATCTCAAAACAACTTCAATCTTAAATCCATACATTTCCAACCCCATTCTAGCATAATCTAACAAACTCCAACTCACATTTTGTCAATCTCGTCCAAAATCACCAACCCTAGCTCATTTATTCATCCAACATCCAAAAATAACAACCTAGCATAAACAAATTACCCAACCATGATTCTTGAATAAAATGGATGAAAGAAACGAATTGGAAGCACGATCTTACGTCAAGATTATTGGCTCGAAATGACAATCCAATAGGGGGTGAATTGGATTTTTGACTTTTAAAACTTGTTTAAAAATGTTTTTGAAATTATAAAAATATTCAAAATAAGCAAAATCAAAGTAAGTACAATTTATCCAATTCACACAAATAATAATATAAAGAGAGAAGGGATAGAGAAATCAAATCTGTGATGTATAGTGATTCGACCCTCTTAGCCTATGTCCACTCTTCAAGCTTCCCCTTGAGAATTTGAATCCACTATAGCTCTTGCTTCAAAGGGTGCAAAATTAAACCTCTACAAAATCTTGCTTCAAAGGTGCAAGATTAAACCAATACAAACTCTTGCTTCATAGGTGCAAGATTAAACCACTAACAATACAACCCTTGTTTTCTAGATAAACAAGAAAACTTTTCCTCTCTCAAATACAATGATTTTCTCAATAAGGAAGAACGAAATTAATAATGAACACTCTCAAGCAATAATGAATTTGCAAGTGTAAAACCCTATTGAGAAGTGTATAAATGATTTGCAAGATTGAGCAAAAGAAAGCTTGATGTTGTTATAAGATGTTTGCCAATGGTTAACAACTACTTCTCTGATGTATCTTGAATGTATTTATAGCTTTCCAAGTAGATATGGTCGTTGGGTTAGATAAAATAGTCGTTGTAGTGCATTTATAGCCATTGCAATATTCTGGAATAATGGCTAACTCTAGTTAGATAATTAGATAACTCGAGTTATATGACCACTGAATAACTCGAGTTAGATAATTGGTTAACTCGGGTTATATGACCCATGGATAACTCGAGTTGGACATTTGGTTAACTCGAGTTAAATTTCCATGTCTGATGATATGAATTTTTCTGAACACTTTAGTTCTTGTTAACTCGAGTTGTGTCTTAGTTTACTCAAGTTAGGCTAGAACGAACATCCTAAAACATTCAAGTATCAAGCTCAATTTTGTTCATCATCAAAACACAAAGGGATCCAAATGTTAACCACCCTTAGTTCAATACTAACATTTTCTGGAAGCTTTAACCGCCGCAATCGTTTCCACCCATCACGAGTTCCTCTAACAGATCCCGAAAATTCCCCCACCAACATCCTGTATGCAGACCTAACTGAGTAACCCCCATGCTTTTATGCTGAACACACCAGCTTGTCATCTGGACCACTCAAACTCAAGGGGATCTTCAAAATCAACTATGTATCTCTACTGTTGACATAGGTCATCACTTTGTCAACATTCCAGCAGCCATCTTCAATTAGGTCTGAAGCCGGAGCGTCCCTAATAAATGGGGACATAACAGAAGTAACATATGGATTATTATCATCACCTAGCCACGCATGTCTTCCTACAATTATAGAATATCCTCTCCCCACCCCCTACCTATAACCCTTCCTTATAAGCTCTTGAGTCTCGATAATACATCTCCATATATAGCTTGGCCTCCACCCCACCTTAGCATTTAAAAAATCAGACTGAGGGAAGTACGTGGCTTTCAAAAATCTCGAAGACAAAGAATTGGGAACAGATACAAGCCTTCACGCTAACTTTCCAACAAAACCCAAATTAAACATCCCCAACCTTCTAAAACCAAGACCACCAAAATTCTTGGGGGGCACACAACCTATCCCAACACATCCATCGGACACCCTTATTCCCTTTAAAGTCCCACGAAAATCCATTTAACATCCTTTCAATATCTTCACATAAAGACCTCGGCAGCAGGAACAAACTCAGAATATAGTTGGGTATAACCAACCCCACACTTTTAATTAACACCTCTTTACTAGCTTTCAAAAGAAACCTATTATTCCACCCATTAACCACTCTCCATAGCCTCTCCTTTACATAGGAGAAAACCTCCTTCTTGTTTCTTCCCACCTCCGTCGGCAATCCAAGATATTTATCAAAGTGCTCAACCACCCTCACTCCCAAAATCCTTGCCACTTGAGCTTTCAATTCTGAATCACAGTTTCTACTAAACCTGACAACTGACTTTTCCAAATTAATAAATTGACCCGAGACCCTTTCATAACTACCAAGAATCTGCCTCACCACATAAGCTTCTCTTGAACAAGCCTGAAAATATAGACAATTGTCATTCGCAAATAATAAGTGAGAGATCGCAGGAGTTGTTCTAGCAATTAGACAACCATGTAGCAAACCCTCTCGCTCTCTTCTTCTAATAACCGTTGACAAACCTTCAGAGCACAAGATGAATAAATAAGGCGAAAGCAGATCACCTTGGTGTAGAAACCTAGTTGGAACAATAGGACGATAGGACCACCATTTGAGTTTACCCAAAATCTTGCAGAAGAGACACATCTTATAAGCAATCTAGTCCATTTCTCGCCAAATCCCATCTTAAGAAGCATTCTATGCAAAAACTCCCACTCAATCCTGTCATAAGCCTTTGACATATCAATCTTCAGAGAGGCAAAGCTCTTATTGCCCTTCCTCTTCAGCTTCATTTAGTTCTGAATTTCAAATGCAATGAGGACATTATCAGAGATTAGCCTCCCTGGTACAAAAGCACTCTATGCTTCTGACACAAGTACCCCCATCAACGGTTTCATCCTGTTGGCAAGCATTTTTGCAATAATTTTGTACAAAACTTGGCACAAAGAGATTGGTCTAAAGTCAACCATTCTGCAAGCATTTTCAACTTTAGGAATTAGAACAATAGAGATCTCACTGAGGGGTTATGGTATGACTCCACTTTGAATAGCATTGATGCAGAAACTAGCCACTTCATTGCTAATCAGTCTCCAAAATTTTTGAAAAAAAAAGCATTCAAACCATCTGGGCTGGGAGCCTTATCAGGGTTCATGCTAAACAAAGCAGCCTCCATATCTTCTTTTGTGAAAGGCATTTCTAGTTGTGCCCAAAGCTCCTCCGAAAGTGAACAGTCCACATAATCAATAACTTCATTTGCTTCACAGCTCATAGAAGAGAATAACTGTTGGAAGTAATTTATGATTACATTACCCAATCCACAATCCCAAGTTCTTCTTACTCCAATATCATCAATAAGGGATTAGATCTTATTTCGCTTTTTCCTAGCCGAGGCCACAGAATGGAAGAACTTAGAGTTCTTGTCCCCCTCTTTCAACCAAAACACCTTGGCCCATTGTTTCCAATACACTTCCCTCTGCTGAAGAACTCTGAAAAAACTCCTCATAGCTGCTTTGTAAGCCTCCACCTTTTCTATGTCCCTAGCATTCCGTAATTTTCCCATCTCCTTCCTCAACTGATTGATTCTTGTGTTAAAATCAGATGAAACACACTGACCCCACTTCCCAACTTCCTCAGCACAACTTTGGAGTCTAGCGAAGAAATTTGCCTAAGTTGAGTCTTCCCAGGCACGATGAGCAACATCACCACAGCCAGACTCTTTACCCCTCACATTTTCAAATCTAAAGGGTTTCCTCCTTTTAGCACATTGGTTCGACATAGTTTCTAACAACAACAATGAATGATCCGAACTCGACCCAACTACATTCAAGACTCTGGCATCCTTAAACATATTTATCCATCTTATATTAGCAAAAATTCTATCCAACCTCTTCTCCACCCAGAATTCAGTCCCTCTACTCCGCTCCCAAGTAAACCCATAACCATCCATTCCCAAATCTTCAAGCATGCACTCCTTCGCTGCTTCTCTAAATCCATCAATAAGCCAAAATGGTTGCAGTACTCCCCCCTTTTCTCTGAATGAAAGAGGATGTCGTTAAAATCTCTACCACAAACCCATGGAAGCGTGGACTCTCTAGACAGCCATTGAAGTAAATTCCAAGACTGTCGCCTACGAGATCTCTTCGGATACCCATAAAAACCAGTTAATCTCCAATTGGAACTAGCCTCAGAAACTTCAACATCTATGTGATTGCTAGAGAAACTAAGGAGAGAGACTCTAACATCAGCGTTCTAAAAGAGAGCCAACCCACCACCCCTATTCACAGGCTCCACCTACAACACACCTTCAAACCCTAACTTTCTTTTAATCCAATCTATACGGGCTCCTTTCACTTTGGTTTCAGACAAAAAAATGCATTTAGGCTTCTTGGTTCGAACCAAGTCCGATAATACTTGAACTGAACGTGGGTTGCCCACCCACAACAGTTTCAAAATAAGTAACTCATTTTGATCGGCGGGCCTGGCCCGATCCGCCAGCACCCGCCTTGGGCTCATATTTTGTCCTTTCCCTCTCAGACATACAATCCTCCATCCTTTCTTCTTCTGCCACAACCAGACCCCTCGGCCCACTGACTTCCTCAGTCAACACTTGGCCCAGCCTCTACGGCATCCAAAAAGGCCACATCAGCCATCTCCCCACCCTCCACTTCCATAAAACCTTTGCCATTCCCTATTCATGCTTCATTAAGTTTGGACGGCTCTCCACAGCTTTTGAAGGCTCTTTGGGGGGCCATTGAATTCAATAATGGCTCGAAAAACTATTTGAGCTCCATCAAAATTTTCAAGTTCTACCAATAAAATATTAACGAATAATCAATTTTAACTTTTGAGATAATTTAAAGTGAAAATTATATTAAACAATAATATAACACTGAATTGAAGGTCGATGAAACTGTCATTGAAACTTGAGTCTCCCATAAGTTTCACATGGTTTCTGCCCCTAAATATCCTTAAAAAGTATAATGTTTTTTGGCATATTCCTTATAGTAGTTTGGGAATTTTTAGTTTAATGGCCATTGTAAATAGAAGACGACAAATTATGAACATTTTTTAAAATCTTATAATAAGCATCACTAAATAAAATCTTAAAATAATTAGTATGTGAAAAGAATTATGTTCGACCTAACCACAAAAATTGTTGTGGGAAGCCGCTAACTGTTGCTAAATCCAAGAAAGAGCATAATTTTCCGCTTGCCGGCCGCTTCGCTTCGGTTGTGTGGAAGGAAATGAACACTGAAGCTAAATGACAAAGACAAGCATATTAAAATTTGTGTATAATATTATATAAGCCAATCAAAATTTGCATCCTGATTAACCATTAACCTTTTTGAAGAATACTATTACATCGTGTTTTAGTTTGATTTGTCGGTTGAACCTGTAAGGCAAGAGAAGGTTAGAGGGATCCCAAGACATTTTCAAAAGATCCACTCTAATACTTAAGTTAATTTAACCTGCGGTATATTGTTTGATCAGTTAAAAAAAAGAATATTAATTGATTTAGAATGGGTTTTGTGGATCAACCCTCTGATGAGGGAGGCATGTAAAAGCCATTAAAGAAAAAAAAATACATTACATAATGCAATAAAACAATAAATAATAATAATATTAATAATAATATCCTATATTAAATTACTTAATGCAAATAATAAAATACATTACTTAATGGCATTCAAATTTGGCAAGCCTTTCAAACCGATTTGATTTTTTGCTCTAGTATCCATCCTCTCCTTCAATTTGTTCCATCGCTTTGTTAAAACTTCGGTCAAGCTTGATGTACTCTCTTTTGCTTTCCCCTTCCTCTTCGACTTGGCATTTTCCTTCGCTGTTTGTTGGCTAATCGGACGCACTTCGACTTCTTATTTCTCGACTCCAACACTTGTATCGGCATTGGAAGAAATTTTAAACGTACCACTTTCATCATTTTTGGTCATTTTTGATGACCTAAAATTGGTAAAACCGGTTGCCACTTCGGATCATCTTTGAACATTACCCAAATGTGCTCGTGCATAAAACGTTTTCTTCGACTTTGATAGTACAATTCATGAGCATGTTGTTTTTGTCACACCCTATTCTATCATATATTCATATTATAATATGAAATTACAATAACAAACATATATTTATACATATCATTCACATCCAAATATACATATGAATTTTTTTTTTCAAAAAAACATGTAAAGGTTACTAATAAATATACATACAACACTCTATATTTCCTCTCAAAACTATATGTACAATGATACAAAATGTAGAGGAGAGAGAGAGAGTGTAGGACGCAACCAGATGACCTGTGCTCTATGTGTATAAGTCAATCAGCCTCACGCTTGATCAACTCCCAAAAATTGTATATGCTATAAACTTAGACAAAAATATTAGCACTTTATATGAGTCGCTACTTAGTGAAAGAAACTATTTTCAGTAAATCCACAACATAGAGCATACACATGCAATATATATTATTCACACAACATACAACAATGTGAGTGAATGCAATTCCAATTTACTTTGGAGCTTGACCAAAACACGATAAGTCTCAACCCGGGTCTATGGAGACATAGTCTCAGAACTATATGCCAGCTGGCGATATGTGAACTGTGGAGACTTGAAGTCTCGAATCATATACTGTATCTACAGAGACGTTTAGTCTCGAATCATTTGAATTATAATTGACGTTGCAAGTCATATCATGTACTATAAGAGAACTTAAGCATGTCGGCTAAGTCGCCTTTTAAGTCGATAATGCAAGTGACATATACAAATTCAATCTTTACCCAAACTATACATATGGACAATATTTGTATCTGTAAATCATATAATGTCTATATTTGGCATAAAGATGAGCCAAGTCATATACACTGTACACGATAAACAATGTTATATCCAATAAGATCATATCATATTCCAAGTATTTGACTATAGCAAATTCACAAATAATTCAAGTATCATACACATGTCACTTGTAAATAATATCAGATATCTCATATATTTACATGTGTAATAAGCAAATTATTCCACGTAATCATATATTTACATATCAAGACAAACTATCAAAATTGGCACAATTCATATTATTTAGTAAACAAGTAGAGACACATCCAGTTTCTACTCACCTGTGCATCCAATGTACGTGTCAAGTACTGATAACTTTTAGGTCCCCAATATACAATAATTCAGATTCTCTGGATCTACACAATATTAAATTATATATTAGTCTCTAGAGTATTTTTCTTGGTTTTGCTTCAACTGAGCAGTATGTGTTCTTTTCAGCATTTCTGGTGTTACAGACATGCAATGAATATGATATAAATTACCTAATAAAATGGACATCCTGAGTGTGTTGTACGTATATTTTAGAACAAAACCTATAGTCAAATGTTATTCAGTGAAACATTAAGTCTGACCAACCAAAGTCAAACAAGTATGACTCCAGACACACATAAATAAGCTGAGCCCTTTTTTAGGAAGTTATAAGACCTAATTGTGTACAACTTTCATGTTTTAGAGGCTCCTAAAATCAGTCTCTTCAGCAAACTAACAGACTATTTTAACAGTATCCTTAATCTGGCAATTCACAATATTTTAACCATAACTTTGAAACGACAACAAATTCGATCAAAATATTTTACAGGCATGTATATGACATCCAAATAGACAACTTTTATTCTTTGAGGTTTCTGGAATTCAATCTCTATCAATTTCGAAAATAGGATCGAATCAGATTCTTAAATGAGAGTTATCAAGAGTAAAGGATTACCTTACCTTGTTCACGCCTTTCTTTGGAAATATTGATATTCAATTTTGTGTGTGAGTGCTATCTTAGACATAAATTTGGAACTATAAGTACTCTTTGTTTCTGTAGTTTTTTGAGAGTAAAGAAGATTGAGAATAAATTGGTTTATATATGTAAGTGTCAGGAAATCAGGCGATTTAAGATATGCGGAATAACAAGAGCAATCACACAAGAACACAAGATTTACGTGGTTCGATCAATAACCGATCTACGTTCATGGGTAGAACACAAGTAATTCTACTATTTAGAGTAAAAAACAAGCACAATGGCTTACAACGACGTTCAAAAGTTATCCAAGATGTTCCCAAGCCCCCTTATATAGTTAACAAGTAATACAAGTCAAAAATAATTAGGAAAACCCTAATTGAAACACTAAATCCAGTCAGAATTGGTTACACGGTCAAGGAAGCAAAGACACGAGCATGACTCTTCGACACACAGCCATGAATCACGTTCGTGTAGCTCTAGAAGACCGACAAGGAAAGACACAGGCATGGACACGGTCGTGGCCAAGGCCGTGTCCGCCCAGTTCCCGTCTCTTCTGGCTTCAGTGAATTACACGGTCAATCTCACGCCTGTGTATCTCCCCGTGTCCGTCCAACACCTTTTTTTCCTTCACAAATCCGTCCTTCTTTGGCTTGTATCACTTTCCATAAGGTTTTGACTTCAATCTTGATCAAGAAATTCACTATAATCTCAACAATTCTCCACCTTAGAGTGAAGTTTCTTTATTGTTCAACTCTGAATCCCGAATCACTCATCTGTCACACCACCCTGAAGGGCCTCAAGTCTTGCAACAACGAACCAAGTCCATTACGGACTTGTCATCACTAACTAGCTTTCCATTCACTCCTAAAAACACAACACTCCGCATATTACCTGTGTCTTTCAATGACTGCTTTTGAAAATTACCAACACAATTACCATGCACTGGTTCATTTGTTGTTAGCCCTCGTGAATCAACCTGATCAATCTTTGCCTGTTCCGGAGTCTTGATCATAAACTCCACCCGTTTTTCAGCAAAACTCACAACAGTCTTTAAATCATTAGCAACAACTGAATTGCCAATCAAGTTGTAAATGCCATTCTTCAATTTATCCTTCATCACAATCGAAGATCCCTTGCACACCCGAATTCCTCCACTTCTTTCTGAGAAACTATAACCATGCTTCGACAAAGCACCAACAAAAATCAAGTTCCTTCGCAACCCAGAGACATACCAAGCTTCAAGTTTTCTAACCTTCCTGTCATGCATCCTGACCTTCAAAGATCCACTACCTTCAACACCCAGCTTCTCACCATCTCCCAATTTAACACTGTCTTTCTATTCTTTAAAAGAATCAAACAGTTT
>CAODLS010328083.1:0-18909 GCA_948243855.1 Flueggea neowawraea
GAAGAAGAAGAGGCACAAGACTCGGCGGCGTAAGGAGAAGAAAGAGGAGCATGAGCCACCCCCACGGCGTAAGGAGAAGGAAGAGCTAAGTGTTGCACCACAGGTTAATATACCTTAGGAATTTCCACGGTCCAATTGCATGAATGGTTGTTTGAATAACGAGTCCTTGTTACTTAATTCGGTCTAGGGGGATTCAGCATCTAGGTACCATTTTTCCATCGTTCATTCTATCTTTAATTTGCATTTGTTTAGTTAGTTTTCATATTTGAAATCAATTAATTTATCGGCTAGATAATAGAGGAAGAGTGAGTAGCTATTAATCGTAGTCTCTGTGGGATACGGCACTCGGTACTCAAGGGTCCACTTGCTATAGACGATAGGTACACTTGCCTTAGTCTTTAGGGAAAAACCCGAAACACCAGTCTGTATGTCTAATCTAGTTGATTATAGGTTCAACCTTGATAAAATCTGGACTTGTATGTTTTAAATGGTTTTAAAAAAATCTAGAATTTTATTTTAGGGTTGAACTCGAATTGTTTTTTCCTAATTTATTGGTTATTTGATTGGCTTAATAAATCTCATAACTTGTTTAATGCTTTAAGAGTTAAAGCTGAATGTCATTGGGTGTTAACATTGCTGAATTTGTTTAATGTCGTTAATTAGCAATCCAAAATCATCAATGGTGTTGTTCATAATTGGTTTATGTTTTGGTATAAAACTGAATTTGATTTGGTGTTTGTATTCATTGTCGTATGCCATGTTTCAATTGAAAGTATGCTTTAATTGTTATGATCAATTGTTGTTCTATGATCAATGCCAAATTGTTTGGATTGTTTTATGATGAATGCCGAATTTGTTTTGGTTATATATTTATATGTTTATGTTTTAATTGGTTAAATCATATCATATAAATTGATTAAGACAAATTGACTAGAAAAATTGATGGCACTCATTGATCTAGTAGTGTATTTAGGGTTTTCAAATAGCAACTCATTTGATGAGTTAGTCAAAGAGTTTGACCTAATGCGATAACATCCAAACCCTTCATAGGGTTAGTTCTTGAAATCCAAATACACGATTTCTCGTAATGGCTATGGACATAATTAAAATCGGATTTGCCATGTGTTCTTGCTTGCGTATTAAGATTGGATCTTATGTTGGTGTTTTCAATTTTTCATGAATGGTTACACATGGTGATTGTCATGGGCCTAGTTTTCATTATTGGGTTGTAAATTAAATACGGCTTGCGTGCCGTCTATGTTGTTTTATGTAAAATTTATTTTTCATAGAATATATTTAATTTTGTAAATAATGAAGACCTTGTAATCAAGACAAGAGACAGAGCCTAAGAAGGGAAGAGAGCTAATCCTTCTTGAGGAAGACATTAGATGTAGCTTCTTAGAGTTAGGTTTTTGGCACATGATGTGTCACGTTTAAATTTATTCACTTTATTTATATGCTTTCCATGAATGAATGTATGGTAATCTGTTTATGCCATGTAAGCCGTAATAAATGGAATCCCCACGATATTAAGTCGAAAAGTGGCTTCCTAATTCAAAACCTGCCAAGGCATAGATTGTCGAAGTGTGGGCTATGCCAAAGCTAGGCACGCTATATTATCTTTGTGAGGGAGGTGTTAGGATAATTATTATGCCCAACACTCGAATGTAGGTTTGACTTAATGTGGGTAGTGAGACTGTCCCGACCCTAGACATTAAAATGGGATAGTGCCTAACATAAGATGTTAATCACATTCGATCCAAGAATTATATGAGATATAATTAGAAAGAGTTTCTACCTAAATAACTAAGTCTTAGGTGTACAGGCTTAGCTTGACTAAGATGAAGTGAAATATGGATCTTGGCCCACAATCACTAACACAAATTATTTAAAGGGATATTAATTTTAATTGTGGGATTATTATTATAAGACCTCATATCTAATCTTGCATACATATTTTGTAGATTAAAATGGCATCAAACAATTCACAAACCTTTTCATTGTGACCCATCCTTGAGAAGGACAAGCTCAATGGGGATAACTTCATTGATTGGTCTCGAAACTTGAGAATCGTTCTCAAACAAGAGAAGAAGCTTGAAGTCTTAGAGCAAGCCCTGCCTAATGAACCGACTAGGAACACCACTAATGCTCAAAGGAAGGCATTCAAAAAGAAAAAGAATGACTCCAATGATGTGACTTGCCTCATGTTGGAAACCATGAGTCCAGAATTGCAAAATCAATTCGTGGATATGGAAGCCTTCGAGATCATGAATCATCTCAAGGAAATGTTCTAAGAGCAAGCCTGTCATGAAAGGTTAGTGGCCACTAAGGCGTTGACTTCTTGCATGGCTCCGGGAACTTGAGTAAGTGCCCATGTACTCAAGATGAAAGGGTATATTGATACTCTTGAAAAGACTGTTTTGAAAGCAGTTTAAAAAATACCACATGCAAATATAGTCAACATGTACATATATATACAAGCTATACAATAGTAGCCTTTTGAAAATCATTTCGAATGATCATGTTTTACCAGTCATAGGATATGAGATATCAATTAGAAAACATAGAACATGTTGGATAACAGTGTTTTGGATTGATCCGCTTATGAGAATGCTACATGGTTGAAAGGTCATAAGTATTTCTCATACATGCTTATACTTAAATCCCTCAACCTGAAATCACTACGAATTCTTGGGTGGTTTCTCGTATACTTTGACATACGCCTAACGTTATTTGTAATGAGTAACAAGTATAGGTATGATTGGGTATGCCATGAATCATGCTAAGTAACAAGTATATCACCGGTCACTTAATTAGTGAAACTGAGTAGTGTGTGGCCATACCCAAACAAAGTGATAAGTGTTATCATTTGTTTGACTTAGTCAGGATCACTTATAGATCAAGAAAATGTTTTTAGCATAAATAAGGGTGATCGGTTTCATGCCTTATGCTAATTCTGATATCGAGAGACAAAGGGTTGTATAAGGTTGTAATTAGGTTATGTTGATTCGTAATTGACATTCATTTCAATCTGGGTAATCATAATGTCTTGCTAGAGATCAATTATGATTTATGGGTTTTAAATTAATTTTAGGCTCATTGCCAACATTGAATGAACCTACAGGATCGTACATAATAAAGATCTGGATTGGTTACAAAGATTCTCTCATTGTAGTCATTGAATTATTCAGATGATTAATTTGATTACTCAACAATACTTAAGGGTTTTATGATTTATGTGTTAAATAAGATTTAATACATAGTCCATTAATGTAATGATCTTTTAATATAAATCACTAGTCATTAGGGTTATGGGTATTTAATTATGTGTGACATAATTCAGTTCATATGGTTGACTCCAAGAAAGGTTATATACCTTTGTCAGAAGGGGTTGTTGTTAAAATTTGTAACTAAGTTTATGACATTCATAAGCATACATGGCAATGGAAATAACAAAATTTTACATCTAGAATTCCACCAAGGATCCATGCATATCAGCATACACGATTAGGGTTAGCATATTTTACCTTAAAATCAAATACTAAAGTGTATGATCAAATGGAGTGTTGGTGTAGCTTTTAGTATAAAACTCGAAACTCTTTCTCTCACTTTTCCTTTTGCGCAAACGTGTCTAAATGTATCCACACGAATGGACTCACTTGAAATGGCAATATGTACTAGCACAAAAAATCTCTATTCTTTCTTACACAAATACTATTTTTCTCTCTTTTGGTGCACACACTAATTCGACCTCTTGGCTTTTAATTCTCAGAATAAATTCGGCCCTCTCTCTATTTATAGAAGAAAAGAAACCCTACTATGTACATAAGGGCAGCCGAAATTCTCCTTGTCCCACAAGGATGAGATCTCCTAATTCGATTAAGAGTGTGTAAACCGAAACCACAAGGAAACCCTAGCCGAATTGTATTACCTGTCCCACAAGAAATAATTCTTAATTAAGACTTAAACACAACTGAATTCTTAATTAAAATAGGGTTAGAAATCCTAGTCACAAAAGGAGTAGAAATCCTTTCTAGATTAGATGTCCTTAATCAAGTGGATTAAGTAAGACTTAGTCAACCTTTGATCTAGTCAAACTTTTAACTCCTTTTAATGTGTGCCGAATTTTGTAGGGCTTTACATAATGATTTGGGATTTAATTAATTGATACATTATCACTAATCAATTACTCCCTTATTAATTTACATGGGCCCAAATTATGTAGCACATAATTTATACCCAAAACAATTACAAGAGGTAATATCAAAAGCCCATTATATTATTTATGATCTAAATCATAAAATTCAAAATTATTAATGACTAATCAAATTAATCATCTTAATAATTTAATCACCATGAGAGAGAATATTTGTGAACCAATCCAAATCGTTCTTGTGTGTGACCCAATAGGCCCAATCGAAATTGGCAATGGGCCTCGTCCTAAAACTTGGGCCCAAAGTCCATAAATGGTATCTAGTAATACATTATGGCAATAAAAAATCGAGTGGTATTCGATGATTCGAGTTAACCTTTCATAGTTTGATATTTAGTCATTTTGTCACACGATATCTCATCTAAGCATAAGGCATGGTCACATGTCAACCTTATATTGCTTAGCATGTTTCTTGATCTCAAGTAGATTGATATAATAAATGACATTGATAAACCCCTTTATCGATTCATTCGAGTATGCATACATTCCATCAATCCTACTCTTCAAGTGGCTAAGAGATATCACTCTTCATAAGAGGAACAAATCCATTACTCTCACTATCACTCCTCTACATGATTCATGACATATCCAATCATAGCCTTTATTGTTACCCTGTTACGGATAATGTTTGACTAAGTCAAAATATGTGATTCCTCATGTAGGAGTCGATAGTGAGTTTCAGTTAGAGGACTCAAACATCACCATTGTATGAAAGCTACTTTGTGACAACAATCCATAAGGTGCTTTCATAACTGGTCAGTCCAATATATGTTCCCTAACATATATCTATGTTCTAAGTTGATATCTCATATCCATAATCAGTAAAACATGATAATCCACTTAGCAACATACTAATCTTGATTCATCATCATTCCCATGATAAAGATCGATCATGGACATTTAAAATAGTATTCTATTACCTTAGGGTTTTACTATCAAGTCGTACTTGATGTCATAAGGAAGAATAAACTATTCATGGAGGTTTTATCTTCATAAAACATACAATATTTCAAGTATATGAAATGCCACTTTATTAAATAAGAAATCAAATGACAATGCATATCATGATTGGACTAGGACATTAAAAATAATAGTTGTTCCAAGTAAGAAGGATAGTCTTTCTACAAGAGAACAAAAGGAATACATGAGTAAAGTTCCATATGCTTCGGCTATAGGATCTAGCATGTATTCCATACTATGTACTAGGATGGATGTCGCACATGCACTAAGCATGACAAGCAGGTTCTAACAGGATCCAGGTGAAAAACATTGGACTGTTGTCAAAGGGATCCTTAAGTACTTATGAAGGACTAAAAGATTCTTCTTACTGTACGACCGAGAGGAAGAGCTCATTGTAAATGGTTGCACTGATGCTGCTTTCCAAACTGATGTCGAGCACTCAAAATCATAATTTGGTTATGTATTTTGTCTGAATGGAGGTGTTGTAAGATGGAAGAGCTCTAAGCAAGACACCATCGCCGAATCTACTACCGAGTCTGAGTATATTGCAGCTTCAGAAGCTGTAAAGGAGGCTGTTTGGATTAGAAAGTTTATTACTGGATTAGGGGTTGTCCCAAGCATCCTAGATCCAATTGAACTTCATTGTGATAACAACGGGGCGATCGCACAAGTTAATGAGCCCTGATCACTCCAAAAATCCAAACATATACTCAGGAGGTACCATCTCATTCGAGAAATCGTCGAGAGAAGATATGTGAAGATATGCAGGATTCCTGGAGAAAACAATGTTTCAGATCCACTAACCAAGCAGTTAGCTAGGCCAATGCATGAAGGTCATGTTAGATCCTTTAGTCTTAGAATTATGCCTGATTGGGACAAGTGCTAGTGGGAGATTGTTAGTGTAAGCCCTAGCCTAACTACATTGTATCCAAATTATATTTTAAATATATATACATTATGAGACATTATTTTTTCTCATTATTATTTCTGTGCATGTTTAATTTGATGAAACATCAATGAATAGTTATTCTGCTTCAGTTATCAAATATGTGATTTGGATAGTAAAACCTTGAAGCATAAAAGAATATTATTCTAAATGTCCTTAGTCGATTATTGTCATGAGAGTGACAATAAACCAAGACTAGTATGTACTCTGTGAGATGATCATGTTTTACTGGTCAAAGGATATGAGATATCAATCAGAAAACATAGAACATGTTAGAGAACAGTGTTTTGGACTGCTTATTAGAATACTACATGGTTGGAAGGTCATAAGTATTTCTCATACAATGCTTATACATGAATCCCTCGACCTGAAATCACTATGGATTCTTGGGTGATTTCTCGTATACTTTGACATACGCCTAACATTATTTGTAATGAGTAACAAGTATGGGTATGATTGGGTATGCCATGAATGATGCTAAGGAACATGAGTGAAGTGAATAGATTGCCACTCTCAAAGAGAGAGAAGATATTACTGGCCACTTGATTAGTGAAACTGAGTAGTGTGTGGCCACACCTAAACAAAGTGATAAGTGTTATCTTTTGTTTGACTTACTCAGGATCACTTATAGATCAGGGAAATGTTTTAGCATAAATAAGGGTGATCGGTTACATGCCTTATTCTCATTCTAATATCGAGATGCAAAGGGTTGTATAAGGTTGTAATTAGGTTATGATGATTTGTGATTGGCATTCATGTCAATTTGGGTAATCATAATGTCCTGCTATAGATGAATTATGATTTATGGGTTTTAAATTAATTTTAGGCATATTGCCAACATTGAATGAGCCTATAGGATTGCATACAATAAAGATATGGGTTAGGGCTAAGACTGCTTTTATTGTCGGGCCATTAATTTGTGTTGATGATTAAAACATAATTAAATGGGCCCAAGATGAAATTCGGCACACTCATTAGGCTAAATTAAAAATTCGGCCTTATGGGGTTTTAACTAAGAAGAGTGATTAATTAATGAGATTTAATTAATTACTTAAAACGAAAGAAAAGGAAGAGAAGATTTTGGCTAGGGTTTCCCCCTCCTTGTCGTGACCTAAAAGAGAAAGAGGAGGGATTTGATTATCTCTCTCTATACTCCATAAGTTTGGCTAGGGTTAGGGTTGAGTGACACTCATATTTTCTCTCCTTTGCTTTCCTAGCCAAAATACCTAAATTGGAGGAGAGAGAATTTGATTCTTGCACACTGCAAAATTTTGCAAGGTGACATCCTTGATTTTGAAATACTCTCGTGTTCACACAAAATGTTCAAAATCTACCTCATCATGGCATTTGGAAAACAATTTTTCAAACCCAAGGTAAATATTTGTGTGAGTGAGCTACTTCTCCATCCAACATGCTTTTGTCACTAAGACTGTAAATTTTTTACTCAAAACATTTACACTCGTGCATGACCTAATGTGCCAAATAAAATACACATTTATCATTTCATGCCAATATTAAAGAGTGCATCTCTTTGATAGGCTTCAACAGGCGAATTCACTTCCAGGGTTGACTTTTTGAATTCTAAGTTCATTATTTCCTTATGCAACTATATCCTTTAAGAAAGTGAAACTTGATGTTGATTTGCCTATTCCCACTATGGATCTTTTGATCCTTAAGCAATCAATTGTTGATGGTCATCATAGACTAACATCAATTCTTTTGAGGTAGTTAGCATTGAATGATATTCAAACCATGCTCTCTAACTTTCCTCTTGCACTGTATTTTTGTTTAGCAATACACATAGGTTTGTGTAGTAGTTCTCACTACTCATTCATGGTTCTAGTTGGTACCATATCCAGGTAAGAATTCACACTTAGATGTAGAAATTACTCATCTCCACATCATATGGCCAATGGGCAATTGGTTGTCAAGTTAATCGTAGATCTTTTTTATGACAACATAGTGCGCCAGCTACAACGCATTCAAAGTATCTTATTCACTGCATTCCAATGCCACTTTTTTTTTGGTTTAATAAACATTTAATAGTTAATTCATAGAAAAATAGAACTCAAGTCTTGTATGCAATGAAGTATCCTAAAGTCACATATTAATTCAAGCATAAAATATAGCATTTTTGCCTTACGTGCACTTAATTGTCGATGCATTTTTACATTTTCATTATTTTGTAGGGTGATGAAAAATTCATGAAATGGAATGAAAAATAGATGAAAAAGGCATGGGGAAAGGTGTTTTTTTTTTTTTTAATTTGGAAGATCAATGGAAGAAAGTGCGACGAAAAGACCGCATCTCGCGATTTGGCGTTGGAGGGCCAAAGCATGGTCACGACTGTGAGATTTGGCACCTCACGGCCGTGACCTCCTCAATGTCATGGCTGTGACCTGCCTACAGACCAAGACAAAATACAATGGCGGCAAGGCACTTTTGGTTGATTAAATGTATACACTTGGGGGCATTTTTTGCCACAAATTTTCTAGGGTTTTAACACATGTCAAGAGGTATAAATACCCCCTCTTATTCATTATTCCATACATTTTTTACACACTACATTGTGGTCTTTTCTTTTTATTTTTATTTTCATTATACTTGCTCAATTGTTTGTCTTTCATTGCAAAAATTTAGGTGATACATGCTATTGAGAAGTTCTCGAAGTGCCGACGGTAGAACACAACGAGTAGACAAAGATCTCATGTGTATTTAGACATTTTCCCTATCTGTCAATGTGCAGGGAAATCACCTCCTCCTTAACTCATTTTTTGTCAAACTATGAAGATGGAATGTTTGGATTGTGGTGTAAAACTCTCTACAAAATATGAGCGGATCCTACGATGACAACCCATTATAAGATGGCAGTATACTAAAATGAATATGCTCTAATTCATAATTTCGCGCCACAGGACTCAATCTAATAGAAGAAAGAGATGCCCCAATAATCGCCTTTGTATCTCTCTCATATTCATGTGACCCAGTAATTAGTTCCCAATACCACCTCTTTAAGCTTGCTCAACTCTAGCATGCTCAATCGCACCTAAGGTCTAGCCATACCCTCCATCTATGCTCTCATGTGGTTAGATCAGTTTGCGTGCAAAACCCTTTGAATCTTGGGAATCAAAGGAACAATCTCTTGATTTCCCAAGTTTCTAGTGTGTCTCAAAAGCATAAATTCCTACAAGTGCAAAAGAAACAAACAATTAAATAACACGAAATGTAAAAATAAAAATAGCCACAAAACTTTGTCGGCTTCTTGCAAGTGTACAAGAATCAATTGTAGTAATAAAAACCCTTGGAGTATTCCTTGGGGTTGAATCCACAGGGAACATGTCTAATTACGATTGAAAACATCACATTGTTAACTTTGGGGTTTTGTAAAATAAAAGCAAGCGAGAAATTAATCATAAGTTCTCAATAATAGAAAAACGTTAGGATTTTCAAGATGAAACCAATGATTTAGTTTCCAAATTAATGAAATTGGATTTTAAGAAATGGGTGTAAGTGTTTATCCATATGGATCAGTCATGGCCTCCCTAAAGTCACTTGAGTCGTACTTACACTTCGTAGGAGGGTTCTTTTAGCATCACCTAGAAAAATTGGGTCCATTAAGTTCATAGAGGAATTTCATCGAACAACTTGTAAGAACTAAGTATCTCTACTCTAGCACTCAACAAGTTTTATGCTAGTAAAACTAACCCAAGTTTCATCTCTCAATTCATCATTTAGGCTTGTCACAAACAATATTGTGGTAGCTAAGAACAACATTATTCATTCATAACAAGTCATAAAATCATCACCAACAATAGATTTAGCAATAAAGGAACCAACAACAATGGATATTACAACAAAATCTCATAACCTATAATAATAATCATCCACTAAGCAACATCAATCCAAGGTTTACATCTCTAAGACCCTAACAAAAAATTTAAGCTAATGACCGACTTTCCTCAAGCGCACGGTTATTGTTATAGTTTTCCCTTGGGAATATCCCTAGGCTATCGAATCCACGGGAAGGATTTGCTAATGTAATCGATTCATGACAAGAAAATTTAAAAGTTCAATAATTGATTTTTATCTTTTTGAATTTAAAACAACAACGTAGTAATGTAAATGCTCAAATTAAATTGTGGAAAGAAATGAATAATAAATAAGAATGTGTTAGGGTTTTCGAGACTCAAACTAGGCTTCTATTTGTTATACTTATGAATGGGTTCTTAGTGGAATGAGTTTTCTCTCACTAATGTTGCTTAAAGCCTCTCCCGAGTTCATTCAAGCTATGTCTACATTTATTAAGAGGGTCATTTCGGCCACACCTAACTAAACTAGATTCATTAGGTTCATTCGGGACTTTCATCGAACACCTCACCTACATAGAGTATGTCTACCCTAAGTATGGTAATTTCAATGCTTGTAAACCTCATTTAAGTTTCATCTTTCGATCCTTCACCTAAACTTATCAATAACATTATCATGTTGATCAAGCATAACAACATTCATTCAACACAAGTCATTGAATTAATCCAATAACAATACAAAATATGACATGAAATACATCAACCCCATTCATAAATATAAAAAATATCCATCAAAAGTCTACATCTCACAACCCTGATAAAGGGTTTAGCCTACCATGATCAAGTTCATAAAAATAAGGCAAAGATTCACTAAACAAATCTTGGTAAAAAACAATGAAAATAAGGAGAAAAGAGAGGAAATAAGGTGTAGAGAAGCTTCTCTATGATGTTTTGTAGAGAAAGCCTTTGAAGTGTCTCCTTCTTCTCTTCCAACCCTTGATGTACCTTCTTCATAAGAGAGGAGAAGGGGAAAATGTGTTCTTACAACAAAATAAAAAGATGTAGAGTGTAAAAGTGTGTCAAAGAATTAATAAGAGAGGGTATTTATACCCCTTGACATGTGCTGAAACCTTAGTGAAAATGTCTCCAAAAATGCCCTCAAGTGTCCACAAAAGGTCCCCCAAATAACCCTTGCCGCCATGCAATTTTGTCCTTTTTTGCAGGTGATTTAGGACCATGATTTCTGGTGGTCATAGTCATGAGTGTCTACTAGAAGGGGTCACGGCCGTAAGGTGCCAAAACTCACGGCCGTGACCAGCATTGGCTCCTCCAATGGCCAAATCGCGAGTCACGATCTTCGCGTCCCTTAATCCGATCTTCGTCGCACTTTCTTCCATCAATCTTCCAACTTCAAAAACATGTTTTCCATTCCATTTTCATCCAATGGAATTCATTCTTCATCAACCTAAAAAAAGTATGAAAACTTATAAAAACATTGACAATTAAACACATGGATGGCGAAAATGCTACACTTTAGTGCTTGAATTAATATGTAAATTTAAGACATATCAAACTGCCCGGCACTTATCCAATGTTTGTCCTCAAGCATTCAATAACTCAAAATTCATCAAGAACCTTGATTCCCTAACATTACCCTTGTTATCCCCACATCATGTTCTACCCCCATCGACATGTTCCGAATATTCAAGCACAAACACAACTAACTCCAGATTAGCCGACAACTTTTAGAAAATATGGTCTCCACATTAGTAATGCCCCTAAAAGTATAGCCGAATTCACACCCACACAATTTTCACTCAAGCTCTCGATGTGATTATGAGTAGTTTACACTCAAATAGATTCATAACAAAGCTTACCAAAATTGGTAAAAAGTCAAATCATAACCACTATGACTTCACACAAAAATATCGATAAAAAAGGACTTTATTGGCTTGTAATGGGGCTTAATAAAAGGGTTCATAAGTTGAGAGATTACAATGACAAACCCAGTGATACATGCCATTCCTAAACATACCAAGTAATTGCATATTTCAATAAATCACATGTCTTTACTTAATATAACACGGTTGCCTCTATTTACTACCCTTTTTTCATTGCTTTCCTTTTTCTTTCATTTTATTCATTTCAGTTTTTTTTTCTAGAAGAAAGCAACATTACATTTTAGGGAAAACATCAAAATGGGGCAACCATGTCTCTTTACCACTTAAGCATTAAATAACATTTGCAATACATGTTTAAT
The DNA here is from genome assembly GCA_948243855.1 of Flueggea neowawraea. Lineage (NCBI taxonomy): Eukaryota > Viridiplantae > Streptophyta > Magnoliopsida > Malpighiales > Phyllanthaceae > Flueggea > Flueggea neowawraea. The sequence continues at coordinate 12,186 of CAODLS010328083.1, forward strand.
TCCAATTTAAATTTTAGCATTGACATAAAAACACAACAATTATCAAGTTGGCAATGTATCACAAATACAAGTCTCTCAACTTAGGGTTCAAATGTTGAGGTCTAGAATAAAATGAGGATGGTTAATTGGGTTCACAAGAATAAAAAGGTCAAGGCTCAAAAGGGGTGAACAAGGGATTAATATAAAATGTAGATGTTGAACAAAAAATGATCAAACAAGGGGTTGACAAACAATGTCTTTCATCGTTTCAATACCTTAATTTTAACAGGTGTGATCTTCGAAATGCACTTCATAACAAATCTCAGTAGGGTCCTACTATGAATGATACACACATCAATAACATAAAGTGTTTAATGTCTCAAAATCTCACAAGGTTGTCTACAAATCCAAACTAGTCCTTCTCGGTTCTAGTACTAGGGGTTGTCTTTTCTTGAAGATAAGGTGCATAGAACCAAAATTTTACATGAATGGGTTTATGAGCGAAGTTGTGTTTCAGGGTATCTGAAATTTTTTTAAGCGATTGAATGCCAAAGACTAACAATTTAGTTGAATTTCAAGCAAAAAAAATCGAAAATTTTAAGCAATTTTCAAGTAAGATCACATGCAAGCAGTGACATATAAACAATTAAGCACAAGCAATCACTAAACCCTCCCCACACTTATTTTGAATATTGTCCCCAATGTTCGATAAAATAAATCCAGATCAACAACACAACAAAGGGACAAGTTCATTTTCAATTTTAAGGATAAAAGTGAAGGAGTTAGGATTTAGACTGCTTCTCTATTTTCTCCTTGCTTGTGTGCTCTTCCTTGGGATGTATGGCTTCATTTTTAGGGCATTGAGACAAGAAATGGTTAGTGAAAAATTGTATAAGTATACACATCTAAATGGGTGATACTCCTCTTAATCACCCTCAAAATATAATGCAAAGCATTGAAATTAAAATCATAGTTTAAGGTCATTTCGGACTAAAATTAGTTTAAGGCCATTTTGGACCGAAAAGCAAAAATTAGTTTAACGTCATTACGGATGTAAGGATACGTCTATTTGGGTCATAAAATAGTTCTCAATGTGCACCCCTTCATTGCTCTCAATCGTCATTTGTAAACGGTGATATGCTTGTGATCATTCAAGATGATGTCAATAGCACCAGAATGATGAATATTGGAAATCTCAAATGGGCCATGCATAGAGATTTTAGGGTTAAAAAGGATGTGGTTCTTGGGCGGGAAGTAGTACACTTATTGCCCCACCACAAATTTTTCCTTCACAAGAACTTCACCCTCATTTCCTTTTGATTTGAGCTCTTCAAGACAAATCCCTTTCTTGTTGTTCAATTCATGCATACTCAAACTTGCATCAAATTCCTTATCCCTTTGTTGCTTCCTTTTTTTCACAGTAGTGTCCACCTCAACTCGGCTCTTACTTGAAATTTTCAATGGATGAGAGGTAGATAGCATACAACAAGTTTCCAAATAGTGCACATTAGGATCCTCCTCCTTAACCACCAATGATTGCACCCTTTCGACCACATGAAACTCCTTCGTTTCTTTCCCAATGTTGAAAAAAAGAGTCCCCCTTTTCACATCAATACACACTTCCCCAGTGGCTAGGAATGGTTTCCCAATGATATGATTGAGTGGTCCAAAACATCCACCATATCAAGAACATAGAAATCCACTGAAGAAAAGAACTTCCCTACCTTCACCAAAACATTCTCCACAACTCCAAGAGGTGTTCTTGTAGACCTATCCGTAAGCTGGAGTTTAACATTATTGGGGGCTAGTTTGTTGATCCCTAACTTCATAAAATGGATGAAGGTATTAAATTGATTGAAGCACCTAAGTCACATAAAGAGTCGACATTTTTCAAATTGCTAACGTTGCTTGGAATAATGAAACTACCCAGATTGTTGAGCTTTGGAGCATGTTTCCCTAAAATCATTGCGTTACATTCTTCGGCGAGTGCTACCATGGCATACTCCTCCAACTTATTTTTGTTGGCCACCACTTCCTTCAAAAATTTTGGATAATTGGGCATCCTAGCAATGTCCTCCAAAAATGGTATGTTCAACTCCAGCTTTCTGAACATTTCAAGGAACTTCATGAAATTTGTGTCTTTTGTATGATCTCTAATCCTTTGGAGAAATAGGATAGGAGGAACATAAGGCTTCACTTCATCCTTGCAATGACTAATCAAGCCTTCATCAACTAGCTTCTTCTTCTCAACAACCTTCCTCTTCTCACATTTAGGCACCTTCCTCACACTTGGATTCTCAATATCCTTTCCACTTTTCAAGGTGATCGCCATCACACTTTCTCTTGGATTCACTTTTGAAGTACTTGGCAATTTACCCTTATCACTATTCAAAACCGCTTTGGCAAGTTGACCAACTTGCCTTTCTAAGTTTTAGATGGTGGCTTGTTAAGTTTGCAAAATGTGATCTACCTTGGCATCCATCTTCATCATGTATTGCATAAGTAGATCTTCCAACGATGGCTTCTTCTCTTGAATGGTTTGTTGAGGTGGTGGTGGTGGTTGTTGTTTTCGATGTTGATATTATTGTTGTTGTTGTTGAAAAGGTGATCATGGTTGGAATCCCGGTGGTTCCATTGGTCTTGATGGATTGGCATTTTGATCCTTCCATGAGAAATTCATGTGGTTGCGCCATCCTGGATTGTAAGTATTGGAGTAGGGATCATTTCTTTGTTAACTATTAGGAAATCCTCCCATGTAGTTAGCTTATTCAAATCCTCCTCCCAACTGTTGGTTCATGTTGCAAATTGCTTCGTTATGGCCAAGTGCACCACAAAAAGAACATTGCTCACGAACCATGGCATTGTTGCTCAAGATCATATTCACCTTCCTTGCAATGTCATCTACTTTGTTTGCCAAATCAGATGATGAAGAAGAAACTTCATGAACTCCCGCTCGACTACCTTCCACTGCTTTCTGCTGCCAATTTTTAGCAAGAATTTCATAAATTTTATACACTTGTTCGGCGGTCTGTCACCAAAAAAACCTCTAGCTGCAATGTCGACCAATGTTTGACCATGCAAAGTCAGGCCATCATAGAAAAATTGAATTATCAAAGCCAATGAGAATTGATGGTGAGGACATTGGCTAAGAAGCATATTGAATCTATCCCAAGCTTCATGGAATGATTCTCCCTCCATTTGCGAGAATGAGCAGATTTTGTTCCTCAACTCCACTGTTTTTTTAGGCGAGTAGTACTTCATCATGAATTTTTCATATACTTTCTCCCAAGTACCCAAAGATCCTTTAGGAAGATTTATCAACCATGTTTTAGCATGGTCTTTCAAACTGTAGGGAAAACATCGCATTCTTAGCTCATCCTCCGTCAAACCATGCATTGGAAATGTCTTGATTGTTGTATAGAGCTCCTTAAAAAAGGTTAGTGAATCCTTTGATGGCAGACCATGGAAAGAGGGAAACATGTTGAAGGGTATGTTCTTCAACTCATAGTTCTGAGCTGCCGAACTTAAGCGGATGCATAAAGGCGATGTGCCAATCATCGGTCTTTGAATGTCTTGCAAGCTTGTTCAGACCAAAACTTCGTTGCCAACACCATCACCCGATATTTGGCCCAATCTCACTTCATCAACTTGAGCAATGTGAGGCCTAGAATGTTCGACCATTTGCTTTCTTCTTCTATGGCCCAGTTTTCCCTTTCAAATCTATCAATATTTGGTATCAAAAGAATGAGATCTTAGTCTCCTCATTGTGTTCCACCGTCGGTACTTGGAGAATATCTTAATAGCATGTAACACATGAATTTTGCAATGGAAAACAAACAATTGACCAAAATACGAATACAAATAAAATAAAAAGAAAAGACCACAATAGACACTGTTCCCCGGCAACGGAGCCAAAAACTTGACCGACTTTCCGCAAGCGCACGGTTGTCGTCATAGTTTTCGATTAGGAGTATCCCTAGGGTATTGAATCCACGAGAATGATTTGCTAATGTGATCGATTCATGACAAGAAAATTTAAAATTTCAACAATTGATTTTTGTATTTTTGAATTTAAAACAACAATGTAGTAATGTAAATGCTCAAATTAAATTGTGGAAAGAAACAAATAATAAATAAGAATGTGGTAGGGTTTTTGAGACTCGACCTAGACTTCCATTTGTTATAATTTTGAATGGGTTCTTAGTGGAATGAGTGTTCTCTCACTAATATCGCTTAAATACTCTCCCGAGTTCATTCAAGCTATGTTTACATTTATTATGAGGGTCATTTTGGCCTCACCTAACTAAACTAGACTCATTAGGTTCATTCGGGACTTTCATCGAACACCTCACCTACATAGAGTATGTATACCCTATGTATGGTAATTTCAATGCTTGTAAACCTCATTTAAGTTTCATCTTTCGATCCTTCACCTAAACTTGTCAATAACATTATCATGTTGATCAAGCATAACAACATTCATTCAACACAAGTCATTGAATCAATCCAACAATAATACAAAAGATGACATGAAATACATCGAACTCATTCATAAATATAACAAATATCTATCAAAAGTCTACATCTCTCAACCCTAAGAAATGGTTAGCCTACCATACTTAAGTTCATAAAACTAAGGCAAAGATTCACTGCACAAATCATGGTAAACAACATTGAGAATAAGGAAAAAAGAAAGGAAATAAGGTGTAGAGAAGCTTCTCTATGATGTTTTATTGAGAAATCTCCAAGCCTTTGAAGTGTTTCCTTCTTCTCTTCCAACCCTTGATTTACGTTCTTCACAAGGGAGAAGGAGGGAAAAGTGTGTTCTTGCAACAAAATAAAAAGCTGTAGAGTGTAAAAGTGTGTGGAAGAATGAATAAGAGAGGGTATTTATACCCATTGACATGTTTTAAAAGCCTAGTGAAAATGTGGCAAAAAAATGCCCCCAAGTGTCCACAAAAAGGTCCCCCAAATAACCCTTGCCGCTATGCAATTTTGTCATTTTTGCAATTTCTTATCCCTCACACTTCAGGGAAGGACAGATAAAGTGAGATCATTCTTGAAGTAATCCTACCTAATCCCTTACCCTGCAACCATCTGGTCGATCAACCATCTAATAAGAATGCGGAAAGTCTAATCCTCACAGTATCATCAGTGAGCTCCATCACATCAAACATCGTTCAACCATAAAGGTGAAATCCTGGGGATCATATCCCATCGCGCCCGTAAATCTAGGCAGAGCGAGCTTCAGAAACCTGGTGAGACGAGACTCAACGTCAGACCGTGGTACTGCTGGAGCTATGACAGGTGCTGGTGCAATTGCCTCAGGCTAAGGTGGATGAATTGGCAGACCTCTAGCAGTCTGTCTGACAAACAATGCATCTACCCAAATGAAAATCTGGGTAAATCTCTCAAATGCATCCACTAGACCTGTAGGCGGTAGCTGCTGCTGGGGCTGAGGTGCTGAGACCTTTGGCAAACTATGTGCATCATGCTGATCAGCTACAGAATGAGAGATGGCCTCATCAGGTATGCGTCTACGCCTCTCGCGGCCTCTACCGAGGCCTCTCCCACGACGTCCATCCATATTTACATGCAATCAAACAAAATCGTATATGCACTGTCAATGCAAGTGCTTGCCACAATTCCGACTGAAAGGTAAAGGGGTATACAGAAGCAAATCAAACTGACTCTATCAAAGATACATATGCTCCACACCAAACCCACACTTACGAAACCTAGTTTGTGATACCACCTTTGTCACGATCTATTTCCAGACCATGACTAGTGTACAAGGTGGACCGTCTATGAGAGCCCGACCCATCTCGTACAAGCCTCAAAGATCATAACATTCTACACAAAATGTTTAATTATCGTTGAAAAATGTTTTAAAAAAACATTTATCGTTTAAAACATAAGTAAAAAAAATATAAATCAAATGATTAATATATCCAAAAATATATCATAAGTATAAAATTAAGTTATAGAATATCAAATGCAAATGGCAAACCCGTAACCCTACAGCATCCCAGTGCAGAGCTCTAATAATATAAAAGGAGAGACTGAACAAAAGGGCATCACTAATCAATAGACACATCACTGGTAATCAAGATGCAAAATAGTTGCCGAATCCAAAATCTGTGAACTTGAGATACAGGAATCAACATAGACAAAAAATAAAGGGGTCAGGGCCTAGTGAGGAATAACACTCCAGACCGCTTCATACGTGTCTCTCAAAGACTGTTTTGAAAACAGTTCAAAACTACCACATGCAATATAAGAGGATAAATATATATAAATATTTATACACACTAATACATAGTAGCATCTGAAAATCATTTTCCAAAAACGTTCGCAAGCAAACAAAAATATGACATTCATACAAAGGATAACATAGCGGAAATAACAAAATTTTTTTATCCTAGAATTCCACCAAAGATCCATGCACATCAACATACACGATTAGAGTTAGGGTTTTACCTTAAAACCCAAACTTGATTGTATGAACGAATGGAGTGTTGATGTTGCTTTTAGTATTCAAAGTCGAAACAGAAATCCTCACGTTGTCTTTGTGTGAACATGTCTAAAGGTATCCACACAACGAAACTCTTTTGGATTGGTGGAGTGTACTAGCACTTAGAATCTCTATTCTAATTATCACAAATAATTTTATCTCTTTGTTTGTGACACTCACAAATTTGGTCAAGTCATTGCCATGAGAAATAACACTAGGGTGTGCTCCTAT
>CAODLS010328084.1:0-17261 GCA_948243855.1 Flueggea neowawraea
TTTAGTGATCTTATGAAGGGAGAATTCGAAATGAGCATGATGGGGGAACTTACCTTCTTTCTTGGACTTCAAATCAAACAACTTGAGGATGGAACATTCATTCATCAATCGAAATACACCAAGGAGTTGTTGAAAAAAATTTAAGATGGATGGGAGCAAAGAAGTGTCTACCCCAATGTCATCAACTCTATAACTTGACAAAGATGAGGAAGGGAAAACGATGTATCAAAAGCTATATAGAGGTATGATCGGATTACTACTTTAATTAACCGCTTCCAGACCCGATATTATGTTTGCTACATGTCTATGTGCTCATTTTCAATCCAATCCTAAAGAGTCTCATTTGATTGCATGCAAAAGAAATTTTTTTTATTTAATTGGTTCAATAGGTTTAGGTTTATGGTATCCATCTTGTCTTGATTTTGATTTAATTGCTTATAGTGATGCCGATTTTCATGGTTGCATATTAAATAGGACAAGCACTAGTGGAAGATGTCATTTTCTAGGTGAATGTTTAATCTCTTGGGCTAGCAAGAAGCAAACAAGTGTTGTTACTTCCACGGCCGAATCCGAATATGTGGCTGTTGGAAGCTCTTGTGCTCAGGTTTTATGGATTAAACATCAATTGCTTGACTATGATATTGTTTTTAAGAATGACCTTATCTTTTATGACAATACAAGTACTATTAATTTGATCAAAAATCCTATTTTGCATAGTGGAACAAAGAATATAGAATTTAGACATCATTTTCTGCATGATCATGTGCAAAAAGGTGATATTTGTTTGAAGTTTGTAAGTACAAATGATCAATTGGCTGATATTTTTACAAAACCTTTAAGTGAAGAAAAATTTGATTTAATTCAATTTAGATTGGGGATGTGTAATGTGAATGATGTGTGATTGCGTTATGAGTTTTTATTGTATATTTTATGCATACATTTACATTCATTTACGGCAAAATGATTCGTATGGACAAACGATATGATCTTGAAGCTAAATAGGTTTCCTTCAATGTATTCAGTTTTGACTCTGCAACTCATCTCACATATGTTAGGTTATCTCAAGTACATCACCTGGACTTTGCTTTGGTTCACATACATGTATTTGTTTCTAGCATACGTTATCTGGGCTTTGATATGATCAACGTATGCCAGTTTTGTTTGACGTACGTCACCTGGAAAATTTTTCCCAACTCACGTACATAAAAGTTATCTCACGTATGTGAACTTCATTCAAGTCTATATCAGGAAGTCACTGTAACTCGACGTTTCAAACTCCAAAACCTAAAAACCGTCACGCCTCTTTGCATTCTTCATCTATTTCATCAAATCTACCAACCAAACCACTTCAATCAAGTTCCAAACCATTTTCGACCTCCCCTAACTCATTTCCACCGATCAGAATCACCTAAAACCATGTCAAATCCATCTCAATCAATTCGAACCAGTTTTTTAGAAACCTCAAATTTCCTCCTTCTTATGTTTGTTTAATGATAAATGGCTCCTAGGAGGAAAGTTAGAACGAAGGGTAAGCATGATCCTAGCTCCTCTCGAGGTCAAAAATCCCCACGCAAAATTTCCTCCTTCTGTTTGTTTAATGATACTCAATTTTATGATCTTGATTTGTTGAGTAAAGTGGGATTAGATATTGCCTTAAAGTTTAGGGAGCTTGGAATTGCAAAATTTGTGACTTTGAAGAAACCTATGTTTGAATCCTTAGTTAAGGAATTTTATGCTAATTTTACTGCTGAGATTGATGAGTTAGTAGATGTTGTGGTAAAGTCTAAAGTGAATGGTGTTGAGATTCACTTTGACGAGTCCGATTTAGGAAATTTGTTTGAACTAAATAATGAAGGATATAAGTGCAATGGTTCATTCCAATACAAATCTGAAACTGTTGTATTAGATGATGATTCAAATTATAATGTTGAGGAGATTGAGGTATTAGCTAAGAGTGATGTGTGAGATTATTTGGCATCCAAGACGGTCATTGAGGTTATTGGTGCTACCACCAAATTTGATCAGAATGACTTTGGTCCTGTGATATGAATGGTGTATGGTGCTCTTACTAGGAACATAACACTGAAGCAGAACATTCAACATAAGATGGTTGACCGGGATTTGGAGATCATGTATCACATTCTCTAGGGGCATAAGGTGAATTTAGCATTTTCCATCATGTATTAGATGATGGAAAATGCCGTTATCCTACACTCCCCGAACTACAAGAATATATGGCAGCAAAAGAAGGTCGGTCTCCCTTATGGTTCAATTCTTATGGATATCTTTGAGTGATTTGAGGTTGATCTTTCGAACCTAAAGAGAACCCCTATCACTAGGAACCAAACGGTACACGAGGGTATGTTGAGGAGCATGAGGTTGTATCGCACCCTCAACCATGGTTGGGCCTTGTATCCGTATTTAAGAGATGGTGATACGCTTTCCGATTCTCGTGATCCGTTCCCCACTCGTGAGGAATAAGTCTTTAGGCGAGAGGGTACAGGTGCTACAGTTACAGATGATCATATTCATCATAGGCCTTGAGGCAGACGTAGAGAGAGAGGTGCTCCTAAGGTGGTTCCCGAGGTGGATTCATCCTCGATTGCTGAGATTCGAGGAGAGATAAGGAAGATAAGGGTTGATATTACTTCCTTAAGGAGTGAGGTTCATGCCATTGAGCCGACATTGGAGTCTATACGAGGGGAGTTGCGAGCCATTCGATCACTCTTAGAGAGTTACACTCGTCCTTCCCATCCTACCGTTCCTTCTACATCTCCCACCACTGGAATTGACTTAGAGCGTCTTCCTTCTGGCGACATCCCTTCTTCGAGTCAACATCCCGAGCAGGATGTGTCTTTCTCCATTGAGGATTTTGGTCTTGACCCTTAGGTGTATGCTTCATACATGATCATCATCGAGACCGGGATTGACATTTCATCCATTTTGCATTCATTTCTAGTATATTTTGGATGATTTGTATTTTGAATTTTTTTTATCTTGATATTTGTACTTCCGACATGATGTTTTATATTGATTTTTATATTTATGATGATGCTCTCTTTTTGGTTTAAATTGATGTTTGTCTCTCTTGAGTATGATTCTTGGTTATCTTTTCGATCAATGACAAAAAGGGGGATAAGCTATGTTATGTTATATTTGATTAAAATCAATTGGTTAAAATTGATATTTGGCTAAAAAGAGTCGGTCTTAAAATGATGCACAATCTTAGGGGGAGTTAGTAAAATCAAAAATTTGATATACGTATTGATGAGCTAACCACATGAACAAGGCTAAAAAGCTTGATTCGATCTTCAAATTCTTATGCATTTATTCAAGGGGAGTTAAGTGTTTTTTCATCATCAAAAAGGGGGAGATTGTTGGACCAATGGTGCTCAACATTGAGATTTCTCTGAGTTTTGATGATGAACAAACTGCAGAATTTGACCTAAGGAAGATTCACGTACGTGTGTCCAAAGTCACGTACGTGTGTGCATGTCACGTACGTCAGTGTCGTCTCAAGTACGTGAGTTCAACCGTGACCTAGAACAGAAGCTACTGAAAGTTGGAAGAAGTGATCATCACTTACGTTAGACAATGTTCACGTAGTCAGATAATGTCACGTACATGAGAGGTATCAAAAGTACGTGAAAAATGATCCAAATTGAAGCGGGAAAATTGAAGTCTTGAATAACTTGAAGGCATGAAGCCACATGTACATGAGACATCAGAAGTCACGCGGATCGAGACAAACAGATGAAGCAACAATCAAGTGTTGATTGCACACGTACGCAAGCATAAAAATTTACGTACATCACATCTAACTAAAGTACGTGAGATTGAGTTTCAAGTACGCGAGATGCTCCAAAATGAAAACAGAAGCTACTGGATGGTTCAGACATAGAATTCATGTACGTCAGTTGTTATTCACGTACGTGAACTGGGGATTCACCATGATCAACGTACGTGAATGTACTTATCAGTGTATTAAATGCACCTCAATTCAGGTAACGTACGTAAGATTTGTGTCACGTACGTAAGAAGACTCTAACAGTGTATTAAATGCACCTCATTTAATACCACAACGGCTACAATACACCCCACAACGGTCTGAAATTAAGAGAGAAGTATAAATACATGCTTGGGAGGCCATAAACAACTAACAAAACATCTGAACGTTGAATTCTTACAACTACCAAGCATCAAAGCATTAAATTTCTCATTTATTGATACAAGTGTATTTGTTCTTCAATTTCATTCTTTATTTACTTGTATTACTAGCCTATAATATGTTGTTGAGTGTTTGAGAACACATCTAAAAGAGTGATTGTGAGTGGGATCAAGGGTAGATCCTTAGATTGGTCTTTGTTCTTTAACCGGAATCAAGAACCCTGTAAGAGTTCTCACTTAGCTAGAAAGTGAAGTTGTAATCTTTGAGAAGATTGATAGTGAAAATCCTAAGTGTTGATACTTAGGTAGTAGATGTAGGCATCGAGTTGGTCGAACCACTATAAGTTCTTGGTGTTCTTTCTCTTATCGCACTTATTTTCAAAGAAAATTCAAAGCTACTATTACTACACTATTCAACCCCCCTTCTAGTGTGATTATTGACTCTACAAAAAATGGCAATGGTCCTCGTCCCAAAACTTGGGTCCAAAGTCCATAAGCGGTATCTAGTAATACATTATGGCAACTCATAATCGAGTTGAATCGATGATCTAAGTTTACATTTCACAGTTTGATATTTAGTCCTTTTGTCTCATGATATCTAGATTAAGCATAAGGCATGGTTACTGTCAACCTTATTTGCTTAATTGTGTTTCTTGATGCCAAGTAGATTGATATAACAAATGACATTGATAACCCTTTATCAATTCATTCGAGTATGCATACATTTCATCAATCCTACTCATCAAATGGCCTAAAGATATCACTCTTCACAAGAGGAACAAATCCATCACTCTCACTATCACTCCTCTACAAGATTCATGACATATCCAATCATAGCCTTTATTTTCACACTGTTAAGGATAAAGTTTGACTAAGTTAAAACATGCGATTCCTCAGGTGGGAGTCTATAGTGAGTTTCAGTCAGAGGACTCAAACATCACCAATAGATGAAAGCTACTTCTAATAGTTATCCATGAAGTGCTTTCATAGCGAGCCAGTCCAATATTCATTGGTTGAATCACGGATTGGTCGAGTTTCAAAAATTTGGGAAAGGGCATTACTCGAGTGAGCATTTGGCTTACTCGAGTAAGCCAGTGCAGAGCGTTACTCAAGTAAGCATTTGGCTTAACAAGGGTGTTACTCGAGTAAGCCCTTGGTTTACTCGAGTAAGCTGTGATCGTGAGGGACCAAATATGTCTTTTTTTTTGTATTTTGCGATTTCTGAGAGATCAAGGGCTAATTTGGGAATTTGGACAACTTGGAAAACTAGTTAGTAATTCGAGAATACTTTGAGAACTATTTTGGAATTTGCCAAGTCTCAGGGACTAAAGCATAATTTTACATTGGTCGTGGACCAAACTATAATTTACCTACAATGTGAATTTTGGATTGAGAACGATAGAATCTCATTCGAAATAGGTTTTGGGGGATCTTTTGAGGGTTCGAGTTAGCATTTGCAATGCATAACATTTGGTACTGCCATAGTACCACATTTTGATTTGACTATGATATATTTGTTTGATATATATTTGTTCAACTTCGTGTTCTTACCAGTGAGATCAACCACCGACTAGTGTGCTTGATTGGCGACTTTGCTTTGGAAATCCAGGTGAGTGGATGATAGCTTCAGACACATAGGTTGTGTCTTAAAATTCCTATTATTTGTTTTCGTTGTGTTGAAAATATTTTGAAAATTGACTACTCTGAGGATTGGCTTTAATTAACAGACTGGTTATGTGCTTTAATAATCAGTACTCTATTTTGAACTGATATATGTATCTGTATTATATATCCTCTCTCTGATTTTGAGGCTAATTTGCATGGCTTTAGTATGGTTTTGGATTTTTGATATGGGACACTTGTGCTACGTGGTAGTAGTAACCTTAGGTATACCAACGCATTAAGAAATCCCAGCTACGAGAAATGCCGGTAGCCATGTGTTCTGGTCCAACACATGATTTTCTATTGATAGTGGCGTAGTCCACATCACCTATGTTATTAGTGCCAAATGCACACCTTTGGTTTATTCCCATATCCATGATATATGTTTTGACTCTGAAACTGATTTGATACGATCTTGTGCCTGCTAGTTTCTTTGTTTGTGAACGGTTTTGAAATGGTTTTTGATAAGCTATTATATATATATCATGCACATATATATATGTATATATATATATACATATATATGTATGTGTGTGTGTGTGTGAATACTTATTTATACATAACTGGGTTTAACCCCCTTTATTTTCTGCCCACCTTTTATCCTAATCTTCTAGGTCCATAGATTTTTGGCTTCGGTAACTACACCGCATCTTGGATACCAGTGAGGCGTCCTTTGGTTCGTGATGCCCTTTTGTCCTAGCTCTTCTTTTGTTTAATGTTAGAGCAAAGTACTGGGATGTTGTCAAGTTACTGGGGTTTCCATTTTGTGTTTTTGATAAATTACCATTTAATTTTATCCTTTGTTGTATATTTATCTTATTTTGATGTATTTATCAACTTATTTTCATATATCACTTATGATTATATTTTATATTTTTTTTAAATAAATGTTTTAATCAAACCTTTTTGATAAGTAAATATTTGGGTAGTAATTCTGCACTTTGAGGCTTGTGTAAGATGGGTCTGGCTCTCATATATGGTTTGCATCGTACGCCGGTCATGGTCCGAAAAGGGGTCATGACAAAGGTGGTATCAGAGACCTAAGTTTTGTATGTGTGGGGTCATTGTGGAGCATAGCTATCTCTGATCGAGTCAGTTTCACTTGCTTTTGTATACTCTTTTCACCTTTGAGTTGGTACTGTGGCGATCACTCGCATTTCGACATGGCATATACGCTTCATTGTATTTTGATTGTATTTGTGGATCATGCACATGGGAGAGGTCATGGTAGACTCCGTGGGAGGCATAGACATGTGTCTGTTGATGTTGGTTCTCATTTTGTGGCCAATCAGTATGATACGACTAGTTTGGAAGAGCTTGTTGTATTAGCACCTCAACCTCAGCCCCAGCCTGTATTTGAGTGGTTTACCTGGGTTCTTATATGGGTATAGGCACTATTAGTTGGATAGGCAGTTGGAGGTCAACTAGTCCCACCAGTTGTAGTGCCACTAGTTCCACCACCTCAGCTTGAGGCAAATGCGCCCGCACCTATCATAGTCCCAACATCACCGCGGTTAGATGTTGATTCTCATCTCACTAGGTTCTTAAATCTCACTCAACCCAGATTTGTCGGCGCGATGGGAGAGGACCCCCAGGATTTCACCTTCACGATTGAGAGATGTTTTGATGTTATGGAGCTAACTGATGATGCTACGAGGATCATACTTTCAAAATTCTTATTGGATGGTCGAGTTGCTAGATGGTGGCAGGACATGGGATCATATAGGATTACTTCTTGGGATGAGTTAATGAATGAGTTCACTTTGTCTATCCTTCCCCGAAGTTTAAGGGATAAGAAGGTAGACCAAGTTAACAAGTTGTTACTGTCTCAAAACGGATTGTTTGATTCCTACAATGGCTGTTTTTTAGAGAGCAGTTATAAATAGACTTCGTCAGTCCAGAGGCAAGTAGATAACATTTTTTATAGTGTTGCCCAAGCTTTGTGAATTTTATTCTAAACTTTCTCTCTCTAAGTATTTTCTAGTTCTTACACCTCACTAACTTTTTTGTTGCTATCTGCTTTAAGAGTTGGTGTGAGAATATTATTCTCGTTCTTTTAAACTTTGTGTAATCAAGCTTTGGTGGTAAATCTTGAGGGCATAATAGGTTTGCTTATTTGGTACATTTGAAAAACAAGTGGGTATTGGTTTACTTGTTGAGCCGGCTAAAAACAAGGGATTGTAAAGGTTGTCTTGTGAGCCTAACAAAACAAGAGGTTGTAACGGTTTGCCTCCACCTGCAAGTGAGGAAGATTTAGTGGATTAAAATTCTCTAGTTTCGGCTAGAGGAGTGGACGTAGGTCAAGGAGGACCGAACCACTATAAATCGCGGATTTGTTTTCTCTATCCCTTACTTTCTTTTCATCTCAGTTTATAAGTTTGTGTGATTGGATTAAACTACTATTTCAGTTTTCAAAATATTGCAAAAGTTTTAAAAAGGTGTTTACACTTTGCAAGAAATCCAATTCATGCCACCTCTTGGATAACCATATTGTGATTACAAACTTGACTGATTAGGCTCATTCGGGAATTTCATTAAGCTTTGGAGGGTACTTGTTCAATATCAAAATTCTACATGATAAACGCCCATTTACACATGTTCCAACCTTCATTTCTATATGATGTTACATGTAAATTGAGCATTTATCTTGAGTTTTGGTAATTTTATGGTTCATGTTCAGCTATTCAGGTCATGCAATGGTGTCTTGATGAAAAGGAATGGAAACAAGCATAAACGAAGCCTAAACAATGATTTTTGCGGTTTTTGGGAAAAGACACGGTCACAATTCAGTAACACACAGATGTGGGATTTAAGTAGGTGACCGTGTGATGCCTTAAACACACGTTTCTTGATGTTTTAAGAAGACACGGATGAAACAACGCAAGACACGACCATGGTTGTGTCTGTGTCTTGCCCTGAAGTGTAAAAATACGAATTAAACCCAAGGCACGGTCTGGGCAAAGCAAGACACGGCCGTGACTTAGGACATGTCTTGCCTATAGTGGTTATTTCAGTTTTTTTAAGCATCAAACGGGAAACCAAAATGGGGATTCAACATTTAGATGTAAAAACACTCAGTTCTAATGTCAGGAAGCATGGGACCTTGAGGGAGAACTCAATTATTCACAATCAAAGAAATCAAGTAGGAGATTGGATGATTCATCATGGGTTATCTTTCTCTCTCTAGTTTTTCTTCTAATCTTGTTGTCTCTCTCTCTAAGGATATGAATTAAACTTTTCGAGCATCTAGATGTGATGAACCCTAGAATATTTTTGTGATTGATGCATTGTTGTTCATTCGGTTATTTATGAAATTGAGATTCAATTATGATTGTTTATTGTTTAATTGTTGAGTTGATTGTTGTACGCCTTTCTACTAATTCGTGCATAGGTAGTCGAGAGATTCCTTGTATGATAGATCATTTAAAAATGGAGGATTTGCATGCAAACCTAGAGATAGGTCGACATAAATCCTCCGAATTAGGGTCAAACCTAATAAGGGAATTCACAGAAAGATAAAACAAATATAGGGGTTTTAATTAGGAAGAGATTTTGGTTAATCAACCTAGTCGTTAGACGTTAGCTAACTCAAGAGAGAGGTTAATATATTGCAAGAATTTGCATGGTCGAATTTACTGAATAGTAGCTTGATTGTTTGGACTAGGGGGATTCAATGTCTAGGCGCTACTTTCCATCGGTTGTTTATGTTCTTCTTTACTATGTTGTGTTGGCTCTTATTTGGTTTCTTATTATTTATTTGCTCAGTCGAATCAGTAATTAATAGGTTAGATAACAAATTTGATGTTAGTAGCTAATAATATTTGTCTCTGTAGGATACGACACTCGGTACTCATCGAACCACTAGCTATAGGCGATAGGTGCACTTGCCTTAGTCTGTAGGTGTAGGTCGGCAGATATCAAGTTTTTGGCACCATTGTTGGGAACATAGATATCAAGAAGCCTAATTCTTTGTTAAACTATCCATTTACTTTTCTTGTTTTTATTATTTTATTTCAATGTGTTGAAATTGTTTTTGTCTTATCTTTCCTTATTGTTTGACTTTAATCTGTCTTTTCAGAATTACGTTTGGGTGTGTTTGTGTTGTTATTTTGTAGGTTTCTTATTGTTTATGACCCAAGGAAATCCTTTTGGATTAGTCAAAGCATATCCTAAGATCAAACTAATAGTACTACAGAACCTTAGAAACAAACTTAGACAAAGTGAAGAGCAGATAGGCAGAGAAAGGGAAGTACCAATTGAGGGTAATGGTCAAGTTTCGAGATAAAATCCCCTCTTAGCAAGGTGGTTAAGGTAAATCCATTATTTCAGTCTATGACTATGTCAGACTACGGGAGATCGAACCTGTGAGGGACCGAGTCTTGTATTGTTAGGTTAGCTATTGTAGCTAAGAACTTTGAGATAAATATGAACATTATTCAGATGGTACAATAGTTTGTGTAGTTTAATGGGTTGCAGGATGTGGATCCAAATGCTCATTTGGCCAACTTTCTAGAGATATGTGACATGCTAAGATTAACAGGGCCACCAATGATGTAACATATTGAGATTGTTTTCATTCTTTACTTCGAGCCAGAGCTAAGCAGTGGTTGAACTCACTACTAAGGGGGTCTATTACTACTTGGGGTAAGATGACAAAGAAATTCTTGTTGAAGTACTTTCGACCTAAAAAGGCTGCCAAGCTCAGGAATGACATATCCTCTTATGCACAACTTGAGTTAAAGTCTCTCTATGACATTTGGGAGAGGTTCTAAGAGTTGTTAAAGAGATGTCTACATCACATGTTACCTATGTGGTTGTAGGTTCAGACCTTCTATAATGGCTTAAACCCCGGTACAAGACAAATGGTTGATGCTGCAGTAGGACACCAAAGGCGACTCAAGATTTAATTAAGGAGATGGTGATGAACAACAACTAATGGCATATATCACATTCCAAGCCATCAAAGCTAGTAAGGGTGTATGATGTAGATGCAATGACAGCTCTAGCTATGCAGTAGAGGCTTTGAGTAAAAAGGTTGAATGGATTTTTGTAGCTCAACAACCACCTTAGGTTTCATTCCGTAAAGTAAATGGGGGAGGACACCAAAATCAGAAATGTGTTGAGTCTATGAACTATATGGGGAGTGCACAGAGATCTTAGAATAACCCTTATAGTAACACATACAACCAAATGGATTATATGTTATATCATAAATAAGATATAAATTATAAAACCCTGAATTGTTAATAATAAATTAATTATCCTAATAATTCATTTGCAAAATGGGAGAACATTTGTAATCCAAACCAAATGTTTTAGTGTGTGACTCAATAGGCCCACTCGAAATTGGCAATGGGTCTCGTCCAAAACACTTGGGCCCAAAATCTATAAGCTGTATCTGGTAATACATTATGGCAACTAAAAATCGAGTGGAGTCGGTGATCCGAGTTAACTTTTTACAGTTTGATATTTAGTCATTTTGTCTGACGATATCTATATTAAGCATAAGGCATGGTCACATGTCAACCTTATATTGCTTAATGTATTTCTTGATCCCATGTAGATTGATATACAGATGACATTGATAAACTCTTTTATCAATTCATTTGAGTATGCATACATTCCATCAATCCTACTCATCAAGTGGCCTAAAGATATCACTTTTCATAAGAGGAACAAATCCATCACTCTCACCATCACTCATCTACAAGATTCATGGCATATCCAATCATAACCTTTATTGTTACCATGTTACGGATAACGTTAGACTAAGTCAAAATATGTGATTCCTCATGTAGGAGTCGATAGTGAGTTTCAGTCAGAGGACTCAAACATCACCACTGTATGAAAGCTACTTATGACATTGATCCATGAAGTGCTTTCATAGCGGGCCAGTCCAATACATGTTCCCTAACATGTATCTATGTTCTAAGTGATATCCCGTATCCATAATCAGTAAAACGTGATTATCCTCTTATCAACATACTAACCTTGGCTTGTTATCATTCCCATGATAACAATCGATTAGGTACCTTTAGAATAGTATTCCTTTTACCTTAAGGTTTTACTATCAAGTCACACACTTGATGATATAAGGAAGAATAAACTATTCATGAAAGTTTTATTGTCATAAACAATATAATATTTCATAGATATGAAATGAAATGTCTCTTTATTAAATAATAAATGTAATGACAATGTATATCAATGATTGGACTATGGCACAAAACTAACACTAGTGATACAAGTAGTAATGAAAGAAATTAGAGAGCAATGCACTTATATCAATAATAGAGAGAAAACTAATGCTTTGATGCTTGGTTGTTGTTAGAATTGAATGCCCAAGTGTTCTAGATGAGTTTCTGAAGTGTCTTTGAGGTATTTATACCATTCCAAGTCAAAATAGACGTTGAGGGATTAAGAGCATCTCTAGTTCATACAACTCATTCAGGGTTTCATGGGTTGTCACATCATCAATTCATTAACATTTTACTTATTATACTATCTATATCTAATCCTTAAACTCTCATTATACTATACTATGAGACTCGCAGTCACTTTACTCGTCATTTAATTTATTTACAATACATAAATAGTAACAAATATATTTATTTCACATAAATATTTTTTGAGTTAATATTTATTTCACATAAATAGTAACAAATATATTTATTAAATAAATTATTTAATTGAAATTTTAAAAATAAAAATTTAAAAAAATAAAATGGTAGATCAAAAAAATATTTAAATTGAAAAATATATTTATCAATGGGAAGGGATTTGAAATTAACCAAATAAAAATAAATTATTTATAATATTAAATTACATAAATAACCCAAAATTAGCATTAAAAATAAATTAGTCAACTTAAAAATCACATTGATAAAAAAAACCTTATTTTAAACAAAAAAAATGAAAATACCAAAAGGATGGGAAACACGCCTCTTGACATATGGAAGACCAAAAGAACAATGAAAGAAAAAAAATTAAAAAAAAAAAAGAGAAAAACAAAAGAAATCTTATTTTAAATAGGTGGGGTTTACTTTTTTCAGTGGATCCCACCTGTTGTGAAACGCACCAAAGGATTATGCTCTCTCCACGTGTACATGGAACGCAGACATCAGGGTGCTCTAACTGTAGTCATTGTGAGATAGAGCAGCCCTGCATTTAATGCTCTGATACAACCTTTTACTCAAGTAAGTCATCTGTGTGACTCGAGTGAGCCTTCTCTTAAAATTGATCCCTAACATGAGTTACTCGAGTGACATTTATAGATTACTCAAGTGAGTCATTTTTATGACCATTGGGACCACCAACCCTCGACATTTAAACTCTAAATTTTTCAGTTGTAGGTATAAACTTTTTGTCTTCATGTGATTACTCGAGTAAAGCAATATGTTACTCGAGCGAGATGTTGTTCTTTATGCTTACTGCTCGATTGAATTCTCAAGTGATGTATGATGTTACTTGAGTAAGTTTTTCATCACTAGTTCCCCAAGTCCAATATGTTACTCGAGTGAATCCTTTGGTTACTCAAGTGAAGAAGCACATTGATAGCTCAAGTGAGTTGTCTTTGGTTACTCGAGTGAGTGACTTCAATCCGTAGCCCCTGGAACTCTTCTTTACTCGAGTGACACATTGAGTTACTCGAGTAAGGCTTAACGATAGGGAAAAATCATTTAAGTATCAAACACCATTTTGTTTATCATCAAAACATAGAGAGATTTAAATGTTAACCACCATTGGTTCGGCATAGCATAGGGCTTTTTCTTTGCATTTATTTTGTATACACTTTGAGAGTGGGAAATATTTGTTGTGAGCCTAAGAAAACAACATTGTAAAGGTTTTAGAGGTGTAAGTCAAAATCAACCTTGAGTGTAAGCTTTAGAGGTGTGAGCCAGAATCAACCTTGTTGTAAGAATTTGTTAGATTGAGGCAGAATCAATCATCGATATAATGGAAATCCTAAATGAGACTTAAGTAGTAGACGTATGCATGATTAGCTTAAACACTATAAATCTTGGTGTTGTTTCTTCTCGCCTCAACAACCTTCCTCCCAAGAAAATTCTCTTTCGCTCACTCTTCTCAACTCTTCCAACTCAACCAATGTATCAAAAAAATCTTAAACAAAAAATATTAAGTTAATGTAAAATGAAGACTAACTTATAAACAAGGGTTAAATCCTATGTTGTCCTTGAGATTTCGTCAACTTAAGTTGAATTAAAAATAATAAACAACACCATTTTAATACATTCAAGTTGCAAAACGATATCGTTTGAATGTTGTGCAAATTTTTTTTATCAATTCTATGCCCCGTGTTAATTTCACATGTACATATTTTAATATGGCATCAACATGTGCCATATACTATGACATTGCAAAATTCAAGAGATATACCATGGGGCAAGCCACATTAGTATAGCATATTAGCACTTATCAATTAACTTTGATGGTCAATTAACTGATGGATAATTTTAATGTAACTATTTGTCGTAAAATATTTGCGAATGGGCCAGGGTCAAGTGGTTACTTGGGTCCATTATTAGTTAGGTCGAATTCTAGTCAAAATCCAACAAATATTGATGAAACTTTTTGTAGAGATATGCCACCTATAGTGATGTATACTAAAATTACATATTAATTCAGGCAATAATATTTAGCTTTTTTGCCTTACGTGTACTAAATTATGATGTATTTATACATTTTTTTGTTGTGTGTAGGGCGAAGGAAATGCATGGAATGTGAGTGAAAAATGATAGAAAAGGCATGGAAAAAGGAATTCGGAAAAGGGTTCTAGCGATGAGACGGAACGAACGAAAAACCGGCTCGAAGCACACCACGTTTGTCGACGCAAATAGCAACATTGGAGGCCACACCTTGTGCCACGACAATGGGATTGACTGTGGCAGACAAGGAAATGAAGAAAAAAATGCCATAGCCATGGCATTGAATCCTACGACCGTGGCCAGGCCGTGTACAGAATGTGTACAGGCTGTGGCATTTCGAACGCCTGCCAAATGCCATGGTTCCAGTAGCATCCCACGGCCGTGGCCGGCCAAGATTGAGGGAAAAGGTGTGGCGGCCAAAGGGCATTTTTGGTGTACAAGAGGTGTACTTCAAGGGTAATTTTGGCATCACAAAGGCTAGGGTTTATGGACATGTAAAGGGGTATAAATACCCTTTTATTCACTCTTCCAACTATCTCTTCATCATTGTAGACATTATTTTTCTTTCTTTCTTCTTTTATTTGGAAGAACACTTTATAGGGTTTGAAGAAGAGAGGGAGAAAAGATCTTAAAGCTTGGAGATTTCTCTTGAAGAACACTGATAGAGACGTCTTCCATATCCGTTCTTCTCCTTTCTCTTTATATTTTTACATATTTACCATGATTTATGTTGAACTTCATTGTCTTATTTTTGTGTTATATAATCATGGTAGCTTAGATTTCTTGTTAGGACTTAGAGATGTAGACATTGATATCTATTTGTTATATTTATGAATGGGATTTATGCTTTGAATGCCATATTTTTAGTATTTTTAAATTTGATTTAATGGCATATATTGAATGACTATTGTTGTATTTGACCATCATAATGATAGTTTTAATAAGTTTAGTTAATAGATCGAAAGAAGAAGGCTAAATGATGTCGACATGCATTAAACTTGTTAGATTTTGTAATAGAGATATTCATGCCAACAAAGTGTTCGATGAAATTTTCAGAAAAGCTTAATGATGCTAGTTTAGTTAGGTGATGCCGAAAGGACCTTCTTAATAAATGTAGATATAGTTTAAATGAACTTGGGTGAGACTTTAAGCGATAATAGTTGGAGAACACTCAATGTCCCGTAACCCATTCATAAATGTAGTAAATAGGAGTCTTAATCGAGTCTCGGAAGTTCTAACGCTTATTTTATTATTGTTATTTTATAAATTCCGTGTTGCATTATTCAAATTACCAAAAAAATCCATTCTTTATGTATTTTGTTTCTTTTTATGAATCGATCACATTTAGTATTCGCCCCATGTAGATACAATAACTTTCTACATCAACTATCATACAGTTACGATAGCATCGATCATGCAGCGATATACCTCTTAGTGTCCAGCTAAACAGAAAATATGAAGTTACAATTATTCGAGAGGCCACCTAGTATAATCCAAAAATATAAAAATTCTCTCAGAGGGTTTAGCTCTGTCATGATCATTTCAGTCAAAGAAGATATTTTTGATAAAGACCACTTGAAAAATATTAAGATTATCACATTTATCTCCAGGGAAGCAAAAACAACAACTGTAGCAGGATCCTTCACTGGATTGTGGAAAAAAAATTATAATATATATAGGAAGGAGTGCAATCTTGGTAAGATATTCTGCCAGAAATAATTAAATAAGTTAGGAAGGAGTGCAATCTTGGTAGGATATTCTGCCAGAAATAATTAAATAAGTTAGAGAAACAATATGCAGTTGAATAAGCGTATATGATGTGCAACACGATGCAATTATATGGCCACGACAACTTTATTGGCCTGCCTCAACTTTCGAGCCCCTTAAACTATGGTATATTATTGCATATCTTGGCCGAACAAAAACCAAATATTCCTTTTTGATTCGTGTCTGTGTGATTCTATTTCTTTGCTTCTTCTTGCTTTCCCTCACAATGAAATTTCACCTGAACGGATATTGTCGTTTCAAGCACATACAGTGACAAGGATCTCCTAAAGAGCTACCTGTGTTTACTTTTATTTGGTGATTTGTCACTCGAAAATCCATTCTTTAATATTAATGGCGACTCTAATAATATTGAATTATAAGTTTGCTAATTACAGATTTTTTAGTTAGCAAATCAATAGAAATAGTTTATTTTTTCAATAGAAACGACCACCTCGCCCTTGAGATTAACTCAACAAAATTAACCTAAACAAAAAGTGGCACCAATTTCCTAAGTCCAACTATGCATATTAGTTATAGCTAGGGCTGAGCATATGATTTATTTATGGGTCGGACTGGGCTAATATTTTATGGCCTGCGGTCCGGTTAGGGTCTACATATTTTTTTAATAAAATAGGATCGAATTTGAGTTTATACTTTGGTCAGGTCCGAATATATTATATATATATATATATGGATATATATATAATATAGTATATTAATATTAATTTGA
Source organism: Flueggea neowawraea (assembly GCA_948243855.1). Classification (NCBI taxonomy): domain Eukaryota; kingdom Viridiplantae; phylum Streptophyta; class Magnoliopsida; order Malpighiales; family Phyllanthaceae; genus Flueggea; species Flueggea neowawraea. Next base: position 16,993 of record CAODLS010328084.1, read on the forward strand.
TGTATTATGTATTATAAATTAGTAAGAATGATATCAATTATAAATTTAAGAGTTGTTTAGTATTTATTAAAATATAATTTATATAATAAAATATATGTTAAATAATATTTTAATAAAGAAATGTATAGAATATTTTTTTAAATGGCCCCTGGGCAGCCCTTTTGGATGGACGGGCTTGGGCTGAGCAGTCAACCCGTATGACCGGGTCTGGCCCGTATGACATAACTCTTCATTTCTGATTTATTTTTTGTACTTCCTCCTTTTCATAA
>CAODLS010328104.1:0-24676 GCA_948243855.1 Flueggea neowawraea
AGGTGACAGAGGTCGGGATGCCACGTTCACTTTCTCTTTCCATCACACATGTACATATAGGATGTTAGAGGATGAGATCCTAACAGCTCATTAAGTTTTGTACCAAGTCTGCTAGGCTTGACTTGTACTATATGTTGTATATTACATTTTGACGAATTTTGATAGTTCAGTCATATTTGTGTTGGTAACTTGTACTTGCTGTAATCTCGTTGATATATATGGAAGTGATGTTATATGTTACCGAGTTATGTAAATATATGTTATATAGGTATAAGTGTTACATTGATGTTCCTTATCTGTAAAACAAGATCATTCCTCAGAGTGCATACTAGTCTTAACTCATTATCATTCTCATGATAATGAACGACTAGGGACTATTTAGAAATCTTAAAGTTTTACTATCAAGTCACATACTTGATGACATAAGACCTAATCAACTATTCATGATATTTTTATTAAGTTACTGCATTACCAAATTACATGATAACATATAAATATATATGGAAAAACGAAATGCCTTATATTTATTAAATAATAATGGAAATGTACATGTGATTGGGCTAAGGCATAACACTAACAAGTTTTTTACCGATGACTTTCTTATGGAACATCATGTCTCCCTGTTGCCTCTCCATTTCGAGCATAAGCACGTAATTTGGGTAGGAGGAGCACTTAAGGAAGAAATTGTTGGAACAAGGCTGCCATCTCGCCAATGACTCTATAGTTCTCCTCATTCTGCCTCCTCAACACCCTATAATCGGTGATGGGAATAGTAGGAACGACGATGCTTGAGGCTTCTTATCATGACCCAAGATCAGACCACGATCGGCTTATGAGGCGAATCGAACCGTAGGCCTGGCTCAACCCGCATAAGCCTCACATATTCAAAACTTCCACCCAAATTCTTTGCCAATAATTATTAACCAATAATAAATAAAAGGTATCATTTATAAATATAAATTCAAAAATAATATTATTAAATAATATAATATAATTATATATCAAATATAGTAAAAACATTTATAAGTAATCTTAGTTAACAAAATAAACATACATAACCATAAACCCACATATCCCTTAGTGTGGAGTATCTACTAATACTAACATACTAGGCCCCGAATAGAAGGGCACTCACTATTACTTCTGAATACCTCACTAACCACTGAATGCTGAAGGGTCACTATCAACAAAATCACCTGAAATGCTAAAGGGAGGTGGATGAGTTAAACTGAGTGAGGGGCAACACTCTAAAGTGCCTCAAGGACATTACATAAACCATTTTGGAAATAATTCAAAAATATCACATACATGTATATAATCATAAACTATTAGTGTACACTTATATACATACTGATAGTAATTCAAAAATTCATTTCGAAAAGATTTTGCATAGATAGCAAACAACATGGAGTCAAACATATTAATTAATGCATGGGAAAGCAGACAAAGCATACAACATGCATTCATGCAAATCCTCATTTTACAGATTACACTGAAGTCCATATTCTTATCAGACTATAAATTATAGAACTAAACATATCTAATAATTATTGATAATACTCCCGTATTATATTGGAACTGTGCCAAATTAATATAAATAAACTAGCAATCTTAAGAGCCTAAACAATACTCGACTCAAAAGGGCTAACAACTGCCAGCCTTAGGGGCTAAAACAGTACCCGGTACCCTAAGTGTCCGAAAGCTAAAATAGACAAATTGGATCAAATGAGTATATCCGCGAGCATTACAGTCCAAAGGCTCCAACAAGATATACCCCGCTAGATCACAATATAATATACTACAGGAAAATGATCAATAATACAGACTTCTAAAATTTATTATACCAAAACCTTAATCAAAATCATATCAGAAGGAAATAGACAAGGGACCAAACTTAGAAATTGAATCAAAATTCAAACAGATACAAAATCAGATGTGGACTATTGCCACCAGAAGCAGACAAAATAAAAAATGTGGACTACTACCACCAAACAATAAATCATGCGTTTGTGCTCGACACAAAGGTTACCATATTATCCTGGTAACTAGACCTTCCAGAACATTGGTATATCAAAGGTCATGTTTACTATTGCGGCATAGGTATCCCGAGTCAGAATAATTACTAATAAATATTTGCCAAATCATAAATGCAAAAGCACATGAGTAATAATGGAGGTACTATTGACCATAACATATAATACTCAGAGAATAGATTCTTATTCTCATAATATTTAAAATAGACATATAAGTAAAGGACAGGCAAGCAAACAAGAATACAAAACAGACAAGCATACGAGGCAATACACACACACACACATATATGTATGGAAACATAAAATTATTTTAGAAAAATATACTTAAGTTCAAATGTTTTATCAATTGTAGAAAATATATAACATGTTTCAAATCATATTTTCTTATTACAAAGTTCCACGTAAGTCAGATTTTACAATTACCAAAACTTTACTTAGTTCAAATTACATGGCAAAGTCACGACTCATAGTCGGGCCCGTGACCGGCGTACGAGGCGGACCGTCTGTGGAAACTCGATCCATCCCACACAAGCCTCTGTGATCAGATATACTACTCGACTTATCAAATTATTTATTTAAAACATTTATAAAAAATGTTTATAAATGAAATAAAATCATATATATATATAAACACCAATAAATATATATATATATACATACATATACAGTATATCAAAATATCAGTAAAAATATGAAATTGCCAGAGTAAACCCCAAAATACAAAGTTAAGCACAATATCTCAACAGTAACCCGATGTGGAGCTCTATGACATAGTAAAGTAGAGTCCAGAATGAGGGCACTCACAATAGCCAAAAACGCTTCACTAGGTCCGAGGTACAGATCAGAATTTTTGTGTCCAAAAGATGTCACCTGTGAACAAAGGTATAGCATGGACAACAGAAGAAAAAGGGGTAAGATTCCCTAATGAGGAAACAGCACGTCAGACTGCCTCATACGTGCCTCATAAGACTGGTTTGAAAACCACCTTTCAAAATATCGCACACGTATATATATATCATATAGTATACACACTATATACATAGTGTATTTTTCAAAAATCGTTTTACCAAAACGTTCGCATCCAGAACACTCACATGCATTCAGGCAATATATACATATACTTGTGCATTCATAATACTGAACCATGAAATATTTCCATATCCATATGGCAATGTGGACTCCGCCACCTGACTGCTCAATAAACGTGTATATCTAGTCTAGATACACGGTCACCCCAATCCCTGGTGACTAAGGCCATAACAAAGCATTGGTATACCAAAGGCTACTTCAACCCCGTAGCATAGGTGTCTCCATGTCAAAGTGTGATACATACATAATATTCCATATACAGTCATGCAATATCTTTTCCTTTATTCCATCATTCACAAAATGCTTTTGTATATATATACCTACATATACTTTAGATTTTCCATATCAAAACGTTGGTTAATAATAATCACATATCCAGATTATTAATTAACCCAATACTTATTAGTCAAATTTATGTCATAGCCGAACATATCAAAAATAGCATACTTAATTTTGAAGACACAGTCTATGTGTCTAAAGTTGCTATTTCATTCACCTGGTATCCAAATTTGTGGATTCAGTCAAATATCGCTCGCGGGTGGCTGTTCCTACTGGCAGACACACTAAGTTGTATATATACAGACATAGCAAATATCAATATGTGGTATTGTGGCGGTACCAATGCATGGTATGCGAATGTTGACCCTCAAGTAATCCCACAAACAGTGGGGTGATAGATGAATGCGATGCTCCAGTATCAAATAATGTATATCCAAGAGTGCTAGATATAGAAAGCATACCAGTAACTGTGGCATTGGAGGTCTGAGCCTCCTAACGGGCGAGATGGTATACCCGAGCCTACCCCCTAAAGCACTTCTCTGGGCTGTCAGGCCTCTACCACTACCCTGACCACCCTGACTCTGGCTCTTGGAGCCCCTACTAGCTCCTATGTCTGCATCGACACTCGTTGTCCCTGAGTCTCCTATAATAGACTGTCTTGCTCGAGCATCGATACCCCATTTCATCGAACACTCTACTACCTTATGATCCGATTGCTTGCAATGGAAGCAGTTGCTTGTAGCTCTGTGACATACTCCTGTGTGCCTCTTCTTGCATATCACACAGGATGGGATTGTACTCCCAGAGCTCTGTCCCCCACTCTGCCTAGCTGATTGTACCACGTTGTGGCTCTGAGTGCTTTAAGATCTTTGTCCTCTAGATGAATATCGGTGTCCCTGCTCTGACTGAGATCTCTGATTGCAGCCCTATTGGCCTCCCGATACACCCTTTGTCCTGGCCCTCTTGGGCTCTCTCGGATGTCTCTCATCAATATACTCCATCCATATGGTATACTCAGCCATCTGCCTAATAGTGGTCAATCCCAGAGTCACCACTACTCTACTGATTGTGGGTCGCAACCCATCCAGGAATTTCCTAGCCAACGCCTCCTCTCCCTGACTCTGGGGAGGTGCATACCTACTCAAGTCCTTAAACTTGTCCTCATATTCTGTCACCGACATACTCGGCCCCTGACAAAAATCAGTGAACTCATTTGCCTTCTTGTCCTGAATGCTTCGGGGAAGGACAGAAGCAATGAGCTCCTCCTTAAATCTGGCCCAACTGAAACCCTCTCGAGCCTCAAGGCTCCTCCACCATCTAGCTGTTCGGCCAGTCAGAAGAAATGTGTCGAGTCTGATCCTACTGGCATCATCAGTAATGCCTCGAGCCTCAAAACGATGATCCACCTTCAGAAAGAAATCATAAGGATCCTCCCCCATCACACCAAAGAATCTAGGAGGTTGAAGCTTCATGAACCTATCCAATATATCATCCTCCTTTGCCCGTGGTGCAACAGGTGCAACCACTGGAGCATCAACTGTGACCTCCTCTGGCTGCGGCGGTTGAACTGGTGGCATTACTGATGGAACTACAGTTGCCCCAACTGGCAGAACTGGCTGATCAACTGCTAGCTGATCAACTACCGGCTGACTTGGCCGAGCTCTCTCTATCCGCTCGAGAACTCTAGTCATGCACTCAAACATCTCCATCTAAGCGATAATAAGCTGCTAGAGATGAAGCTGCTGTTGAGGCACTGGCGTTGCGGCCTTTAGCGCACTATATGAATCATGCAGATCCATAGCAGAATGAACAATAGGCTCAACAGGCACTCGTCTAGGTCTACCTCAACCTCAACCTCTACCAAGTGTTATATCTATAGATACAGATAGACAGAACACATATGAAAATGTCAGCATGCTACATGATCGTCATAGTACCAGACAGATATCATAAGGGTATACAAAAGAAATTGGACTGACTCGATCAAATATACCTATGCTCCACACCGATCCCAATTATACAAATTATACGAAACCTAGGCTCTGATACCACCTTTGGTATCAGAGTACATAACTACTCAGACTTACAAAACCTAGTCTCTGATACCAACTTTGTCACGACTCATAGTCGGGCCCGTGACCTGTGTACGAGGCGGACCGTCTGTAGAAACCTGATCCATCTCGCATAAGCCTCTATGATCAGATATACCACCCGACTTATCAAATTATTTATTTAAAAAATTTATAAAAAATGTTTATAAATGAAATAAAATCATATATATATATATATATATATACATATACAGTATATCAAAATATTAGTGAAAATATAAAATCACTAGAGTAAACCCCAAAATATAAAGTGAAGCCCAGTAACCCGATGTGGAGCTCTATGATATAGTAAAGTAGAGTCTCGAACAAGGGTACTCACAATAGCCAAAAATGACTCACTAAGTCCGAGGTACGAATCAGATGTTGTGCGTCCAAAAGATGTCACCTGCAAACAAAGATATAGCATGGACAACAGAAGAAAAAGGGCTAATATTCCCTAGTGAGGAAACAGCATGTCAGACCGCCTCATAAGTGCCTCACAAAGACTAGTTTGAAAACCACCTTTCAAAATATCACACATGTATATATATACCATATAGTATACATACTATATACATAGTATATTTTTCAAAATTCGTTTTACCAAAATGTTCGCATCCAGACCATTCACATGCATTCAGGAAATATATACATATACTTGTGCATTCATAATACGGGACCATGAAATATTTCCATATCCATATAGCAGTGTGGACTCTGCCACCTAACTGCTCAATAAACGCGTATATCTGACCTAAATACATGGTCACCCCAATCCTTGGTGACTAGGGCCATAACAAAGCATTGGTATACCAAAGGCTACTTCGACCCCGTAGCATAGGTGTCCTCATGTCAAAGTGTTATACATACATAATATTCCACATACAGTCATGCAATATCTTTTCCTTTATTCCATCATTCACAAAATGTTCTTGTATATATATAGACCTATACATACTTTAGATTTTCCATATCAAAACGTTGGTTAATAATAATCACATATTCAAATTATTAATTAACCCAATACTTATTAGTCAAATTTATTTCATAGCCAGATATATCAAAAATAGCATACTTAATTTTGAAGACACAACCTATGTGTCTAAAGCTGTTATTTCACTCACCTGGTATCCAAAGTCGTGGATCCAGTCAAATATCGCTCGCAAGTGGCTACTCCTGCTGGCAGACACATTGAGCTGTACATAAACAGACATAACAAATATCAATATGTGGTACTGTGGCGGTACCGATGCATGGTATGCAAATGCTGACCCTCAAGTCACTGAATATATACGTCGGGAATGAATCAATCATCCCCGACACAATATATCATATACGTAAAATTACAGTTTGGTCCCCGACCAGTACAAAATTATGTTTTAGTCCCCAAGACTCAACAAATTACAAAACAGTCTCCAATTACTGCTGGGGTTACTGACTGGACATTCATAAGTCAGAATTCCCAAATTTTAGCCCGAACTATCAGAAATTGCGAATTAGCCTAATTCCTCAAAATTACAAAAATATTCTCAAGTTTTTCAAAAATTACAATTTTATACCTCAACCTTTCAAAATTTCCAATCTACTAAAAAGTTCAGAATTTACAAATCTAGGCTAAAACTTTTCAGAATTTACAAAACTTTAGAAAACTGTAGTTTTATTCTCAAAAATACCTAACTTCTGATTCAACCGATAAATCTCCAAGCCAATAATGTATTCCTACTCTAATCGACCTCCTGAACACGAATCTAACCTCAGATTCAACAGAAAAACACCCATTCATGCTCAAATCATCAAAATCTGAACCAAACCATAGGTTCACCAAAAACTCATCAAATCACTTGATTCAAAGCTTGAATCAAGTTCATACAAGTCCCATCTAACCTATTCTAACATCCATTCATCACAAATCATCCGAAAATTGAAACCCATTTCAAATTTAGACAAAATGCATTTTCATGAATCAATGCATGAAAATGAGTTATAAATGAAGAAATGATGTTGATCTTACCTCAGAAATGGATCAAGAATGTTGGGGGAACAATTTAAGAGCGTTTCAGAGTGATTTGGAGATATTTGAGTGAAAATGACGAAAAATGTCGAGTTACGGACGTTTTAAGAGCTGCATATCAAAACGCACCGTTTCGACATTTTCAAAGGCCACGTACGTCATATACAATGACAACGTACGTTGTGATGACAATTTCAAAAACAATGTACGTCATACTCAATGACAACATACGTTGTGATGGCGCACAATGTACGTTATACCTCACAACGTATGTCGTGAAGCATCCAGAAGCCTCGGATTTGAAGAAACACAACTCAATGTACGTCTTACCATGACAACGTACGTTGATCATCCTCGCATCTCAGATAACGTACATCTTCCTCACTCGACAACGTACGTCATACACACGTTACTCACTCTCAAATCACATACTCGACATATCACATTTCCCAATGCGCATCGAACCTCCCTTGAGATTCGATGACATGTAATCCCCGGAATACGTCCAATTATCCTCAAGATCAAATCGGACTTAGCCAGAAAGTTGTAGTATTCCTTGATAGAAATGAGCGGAATATTACAGTCTGAGCACAACAAAACATATAATTTAGAAAGACACAACTTATGTGTCTAGAGATGACATCCCACTCACCTGGACGCCAACCTAGAAAATCCAAATCACGAACCACTAATAGATGGCTGGTCACCTTGGATATTAGATAGAACTAAAAGCAAATAAATCATAGCAGAATTAAATGCGGTACTATGGCAATATCGAAGGGATGAGATGCAAATGCAAACCCAAACCCTCAATGTCGTAGAAAATCCTATTGCGATCAAATATCTCACTCTATTGCCAAAAATCAGGATTCTCAAAAAATTATAGTTTGGTCCCTTAAATTTTACCAAATTACTCTTTTGTCCCTAAAGTCTTAGCAAATCACAAATCAGTCTCCAAACTTTTTAGAATTACGTATCAGACCCCAAACATTCAAAATATTTTGATTTAGTCCGTATAATAGAAATATTTTCAAAAACACCCTAAAATCGTACAAACCAACACCCATCATTCCAATCACCTAAATCACTTCAAATCATCCTCAGATACATAAATCCATGATCAATTTCACCAAATAAACATCAAATCATCAAGAATCCCAAATATCCTACACCAAACCCTCACCTAACACCATAACCTCTTCAATCTCATCTTCCAACATAAACCCAACCTCAATCCAAACATTCCTAACATCATTCAAGCATAATCTAACAATATCTAACTCACATTCCATCAAACTCAAACAAAAATATGAACCCTAACTCAAATTCTTCCAAAAACAACATTCAAGCATCAACCTATTATTCTTGCATAAAATGGATGAAAGGAACGAATTAGAAACATGTTCTTACCTCAAATTGATGAAAGGAATGATGGGAAGCCAATGAGAGAGGAGGAGAGATGGATTGGAAGTGAAAAAGAGTGAAAGAAGTGAAGTGAGGTCAAATAGGGTTGGGTGAAAGGGTATTTAATGACCCTCTCACAAATACACATTGTTGCACTAGTTTTTAAGCGTAACATAAGTTATTCCACACTTAAAGTATTTTATGGGAACGTACGTTACCAACTTCCTTACATACGTTATCAGGCTCAAAAAAGCATCCAATAGGTTTTGTTATGGAAAAATGAAGGGTTATGTATGCTAGATTAACCCTAATGTACATAAGGGCACACTAACGTACTTTAGGCAATTGTTGGCATATGCTATTTGGCTTTTCCAAATAATGTACATTAGCCATAATGCTAACATACATTTAGCCTTCTGAAAGGTTGCCTCTTCAACATCATTCATTTGTCCTCCCGCATCGGATCATTACAGAGTTCGAAAACACCCAACCTTATAAAAATATCATCATCAACATCATTAATCATCAATCAAAACTCCAAATACCCAAAGCTCAAATCGAAATTGAACGAAAATGCTATAGTAGATTTAATCAAAAATCGACGAGGTATTACACACCTGCTCCAACTTCGACACCAACTTCTCTCACCTCATCATTGTGATGACTAGCTTGATGAGAAGGTGTTTGCACCATAGTGAATGTTGTAGATTATGGTGATGAACTTGTTCTTGAACATTAACAAGCAAGGTTTTCGTTCAATTTTCTCACAAAAGGCGCCAATTATTGTTGTCTTGATTCTAACAACATTAGAAGAAAGAACACAGGCGATCAACAACTTGAATGACACTTTGAAACCTGTGAACACAAAACATGAAGAGGTCGGGTTGCTTCCCAAGAGAATATTCGATACTCAAGTTAGTAGTGATATTGGCTGAATATCGGTGCAAGTTATGAGTAGCAAAATGTACCTTGGCGAGTTGGCTCACATGCCTATTTATAGAGTAACCACTGAGTGTTATAACGTCATGTAACATTTCTTATAGATTACTATTTGTAACGCTACTCAGAATTAAAATCTCTTAATGGTATTTTTACCTATGTCTCATCAATTTTATTTTGGTTGATAAGATTGAAACTCCCTAAATGAGGGGATTTCTCTTTCTTTCTATTTGCTCCTCTCTCTCTACCAGATTGGTGGTTCTAGGGTTTTGTCCCCTCTTTTTTAGTGGCGACTATTGGAATCGGATCCTTTCAGTCTGATTATTATGTGTTTTCTGCTTGTTCTTTGTATATATACACATGGTTTAAGGTCTTTTGGTTAGGGTTTGTTGATCTTTTTGTTTGTTTTTTGTCTGTTACTATGCTTCTATGGTTTGAAGCTTAGTTTGGCCAAATTACCAATTGGTTTTCAGGAGCTTGGATGTCGGTGTCGTCCAATTGAGGTTTGGTTTGGCATTTGCAAAGCGCAAAGGTGGCTGGTTTGAGATGTCATGTTGGATCTTCTTTGGTTAGTGTTATTTTTAGTCTCTTCTTTGACGGCAGATTCAGATTTAGTTTCTTGTTGGTTTGTTGGTTGCGGACAGTTGTCCTCCAGTGATGCAAAATGGCAGTTATGATGGTTTCTTATGGGAGTGGCAACTCATGTTAGTCGTGTCGTAATCATGTCATGTCATTTTATTATCACACATCATTATACATTCATTATACATCACATAAACATTAAAAAATTTGATTTCGTGTCATTCGTGTCGTGTCATAATTGTGTACACCGTAATCGTGTTATCGTGTCATAAACGTGTTAGTAATTGCCAACCCTAGTTTCTGATAGATATAGCAATGATGACTCTAACGTGGATGGTGGCAATGGGGGCACTAATGGTCACGTGAATGCCAATGATTTGGGCAGGGCTTTGTTGGTTTTCGGTCGTTTTGACCCTACCCATTTGGTCCTTTTGTATTGGGTTCGTGAACCCACTCTTTTAGGTAAAATCAATAAGTTTGAGCATTTTTTCAATGCATCCAAATATCTCCATATAGTATTTTTTAAAATAAGTTTGAGTGTATTTTTACTTGTTAAAATTAAAATTATGTTTATCTATTTATTAAATTTAATATTTTATTTAGAACACTGGTATAATTAACTCACTCTTTTGTCTCATATATATTTGGGCTTGCACTTTTCTATCTTTTATCCCTAGTGAGTTATTCTCTTTGTTCTTGGTTAAAAGAAATCCAAATGAGGTTTATTTAGTCCTTTGGATTAGTTAATGGTATTTGGCTGCAAAACCTTACCGTTGTAGAAATTTTGAAGATTTGCAGCGTGTTGTCATCATTAAATTAAGCATCACATTTTGTTATAATCAATTTAGATTGTGCAAGACATGTGATGTTAGCTTGGTTTCTAATCAAGTTTTAATTTGTATTCAATTACTTTATAATCTTTTATTTTTATCAGTGATGATATTCAATTATTTGAATGATATTTCATCCATTTTTAAATAGCATCTAATTGGTATTCAATCTTTTTCAACTAGTATTCAAGTGGCTTTTAATTCGTATCTTTTAAAAATCAGAATTGACTCAATTATATTAAATTATTTTCAAATAGTATTCAATTAATATTTAATTTGTATCACTTAAAATATTCATTAAATAATTTTATTAATTTTATAATTATCCAGTTATTGTTTAATTTTTATTTTCATTATATAATTTTTAGAAAGATTTTTTTTTCATGTTTTTCTTTTGGGGTGGGGAGGGAGAGAGAGAGAGGAGCAAAGATCATAATATTTTTTTCTGATTGGATTTATTTAATCGGCAATAGAAGTGATATCTTCTGATTTAATACGATATATTAAAATACTAAATTATACTCCTGACATTTTCTTTGGTATTTTCTTTAATAATTCTAGCAATAAAAGGTTATTTGGTATTCAATTGACTTTTTCATTCATCAATTTGCAAACTTTTCATTGTCAATTGGTTTCTATATAGTATTCAATCGGTTCAATCTTATATATATATATATATATATATGTCAGATGTAAAAATATTATTTTAGTTTTGAATCGGTAATCAACTGGTATATTCATTTAGTAACTTTTTGATTTCCAATAGGTATTCAAGTTTTTTTTTCCAATCTTTTGGCTTAGATCCATAGAATAATGCTTGCGTTTCCATTCGGAATTCATTTAGTACTATTTGGTATTAACTTAGTTTTTTTTTTAATTTTTGTTTAGTTTTATATCTATATAATTTTATTTGGGTCAACTACATATACACTCTCCTTAGAATTATAATTTTTGAATTCATGCGTCCAACTTTCCATATTTTGGCAAATTTTTTAAAATTACACGTGCTGCAGAGCCAATTTTTGAAAATTACATTTTTCATCGTAGTTTGAATATTGTTTACACGTTGTTTATATTTATTGATAGTTATTTATATTTATTTATATGTGTTTATATTTGTTTATATTTTTTATGTGTAAATATAAAATAACATATAAATAAGTATAAATAAATATAAACAAATATAAATAACAATATGTGAATTTAAAAATTATATCTATAAATATGACAATTACAACTGTATAGATAAAAAATACTATAATTGTATCTGTAATAAATATATCCAACGAGTACAGAACAAATTTGATAAAATTTTCGTGGTACATAATTATCACATATTATTTAGTGCGTGCAAACTGAGTCCATTCATAATGAGTGATGGATAGAGCTCGAGTCTAATATTTGGTAAAGCCCAAATATGTGGATTACCTAATCATCAAAGGATTAGGAATTAGACTTCTTGAAAAGAGTAGGAGATCCCACTAGAATACACACATATAAAGCTGTATGTAATAAATCAAGAAGACTTTTGACAATCACAATTAGAACACACAAAAGACATTTTTCCTCCCTCTTTGTTGTGTGTCGTTAGTCCTATTGGAAAAAGAGCAAAAGATTGTCTTATCCATCTCGCACCAATCTTATTAGTAATACTTAGGCTACGAAAGAGTCGAGTATTCTCATCTCAATAAGAAGTTTCTGATAGTTGTGGTTGAGGACTTGTTTGACATGTAATAGCATATAGTATATTAGTAGTATATAGTATAAAAAATGCATAACATGTTTGTTTGGTAACCACACTATAATATATAGCATGTTGTAATTTTTTAAGAATATTTTAATATATAAAATAACATTAATACCCCCATTTTTATTAATTTTTAATGACATAATTTTTTAAAAATGGACAAAAAGATTATTTTATCTTACTTCAAATAGGAAAAAAAATACTTATATCATCTTCTATTTTACTATTATAACATACAAAATATATTATATATTATATGTTAAATACACAATGTACTGTAGTATCAAAACTAACTTTGTATTTTTTGACTTCTCCCAAAACTATGTGAGATCAAAAATTGAGAGGAGAGAGAATAGAATCCGATGAAACTTGGATAAAACATTTAGTCTATTTGAAAATAGTTTTGTTGTAGCTTCTATTTAAGAAAAAAAAAGGCATTCACAAACTTGAAAATTGAAAAGGACAATGGGGAATACTGTTAATTTCCTCTTCAGGTTTTAAAGACTTGCACTTTGTACTTAACTCTATAAAATAGGCCTACGCCAGCGTACATTAAGCGGGAAATCAGAAAATGTGTTAAATTGTATTCTTTAAAATTCTATATAAATTTTAAAACAGAAAAATGGTTTTGTTTCTGTTTTAAAAATTAAATTTATTTTTACAACTTTTCTAATTTTTCAATTCTATTTTCCAAATTTTTTTGAAAAAAATTATTAAACTAAAAAGTAAAAACACACTGGCATATTGTTGGTTTTGTAATTGTTTTTTTTTTTATTTGGGAAATGAAACCTCCCTTATAGATCCTTCGAAAATAACTCTTAATTGAACAAAACTAAACACAGCATGAAATTGTCATTATTCATTTTCTTAACAATATTGTCATTATTCATGAATTGGTGGACTAGACATAGAACCAGCCCGTGACATGGTAAGGCTGATCCTTACAAAAGTAATGACAGCTTCAGACATAGATCAAAGAAAAGAACCCGTGACACTCCCACAACAAAACTACAAAAAAGCTAAAGCACTTCAAACTCAATCCCATCTCACAGTACCCTCCAGATTTATCGGTTAGTAACCAAGCCTAGAAGTAATGCCAACCAACACTTTTGCATCATTACATGCATCATAAACCACAGTACCAAAAAGAAAAAAACACTAGCAATTGTTAAAAGAAAAGGTCACATAGGAAAATAACGAATCTTAGGAGCATGGCTCACGAGCCACACCAAGCCTCGAATTGGGCACATCAAAGAGAATCCTGTGATTCTGTTGCTGCATGTTGGCAATCACATTCAGCACCGAATTGACGTTATCCGGCGCCGCAGCCATGGCCAAGCATGTGATGCTGCCGGCCGTGCTGTGGATTAACAGGTTGTCTGGTGGCAATGTCACGTTCATGCCCGCGAACATGAATGTTATAGTTGGTGAAACTATTGGTTTTGAGTAACATGTGTCGAATCCACCTAGCGATGTCACTGTCACGTTGCGGCCGACTCTTCTTCGGAACTCGTCTCTGACTGCATTGTAGGCTGGTGTCACTAGCCGGGTGAATACGGTTCCTGCAACCATTGATAAATGGCAGAAATTATATTACTAGTTAATGGAAAATTTCAGTTGAAATAAAATTATATATCTTAAGTTTGAAAACAAAATAATTATAGAGATCCAACCAGGGATGATTTTGAAGAAACATCAGATCATAAGAGCCAAATTGTCAAAAAGAATTTCAATTTGGTTGTATTTTTCAGTCAGAGAATGCACCTAATAAGGCCATACTTTCTGACAAGTAACTTTTGCTAGTCTAGGCGCACTAAAATGTTTCCACTATTCTTTCCATTACTAATAATATTATTGTATTAGATGGTCATTCTTGTTTGTCCACATCCTAAGTGAAGGAAGATAACACCAAAGACACTGAACTGGATCTTTCAGGCTACAAAATGACACCAATAATGCACCTAATATGCACTTCTAGACGATTCATGGATCCGAAATTTTCATTTTAAAATGTTGAAACTTACTTGAAAAAATCAATTTGTTTGCTTGGAAAATTATAGTATTAGAGTCAATTTGAGCGCTACCATATACTACAAAAATTAAAGGAAAATATATATAACAAAATCATGAAAACAATTAGAATTATAGTATTAAAATCGTTTTAAATACTAACTGCTGAGACAATAAGAGTCCGATCCATAGTATAACATGTATTAGAAAACAGAAGAATTATAAGGAAATAAGAATAATTACCAGAATCAATTATGGTCCCAGCTCCGGTTGTGGGATTGAATGCAAGAGCACCAGGAGGGATATCAACAATTCTCCGACCAACTCTAATGGCAACCAAATTCACATAGTAAAGTGACGATCTTCTAGGATTTTTAAGCAAGGGTGTATACTTAATCCTCTTAGGTTGTCCAATAGGGCCAAGTCTCAACGACCCAGAAAAGTTAAGAGACCTAAAACTTGGCAAGCAATATGAGAACGTTGATTGGTACAGGTTTTGGGTTTGTGATAGAAGAGATAAAGGACCACGGCCGAGACCCAAAAGACCCTGCGGTGGAATGGAGCTGCCTGTGGCTTTCTGGATGCAACCAAAGGTGTAGGCTGGGACTGGGTCAGTGGCTAATGTGATTGTGTCCTGTGAAAGGTTAGCTGCTATGGAGGAGCCACCATATGTCAAGTTGAACGCGCAGATTCCTTCACTACAAGAGGGGTTTGTAACCTGCAAAAATACATTAATTTTTAGTATTAGGGGATTCGAGCCCATAATCTCAAGTTTTAAATAAAACTCACACAATCATTTCTCAAGTAAAAATAAATTAATTTTTAATACTACGAGATTCAAACCTATAATGTTAAATTTTACGACTCACGTATTTAAAGAATTGAGAAAAAAAATATAATGGTGGTTTAGTTGTAAATTTTTTATTATTTTTTAAAAAATCTAGAAAATGAAAATAAAAAAATAAAAATTTGTCCATAAAAAATTAAAATTTTTCATTTTTTTCTATTTTATTTCAAAAAAAAAAAATAAAATAAAAACAAAAAATAAAAAAATATTTTATCAACTAAACATAACCATAAATTTTGGTAAGAAGAAAAAGAAAAAGTCTTGTGAACTTCCGCAATTATTCATTTAGAGCTTTCTTTATTTTCTGTGTACTTTATGACCACAATGTTATGCGTGCTACAATAATGATCCGGTGAAAAGTTTTATTTGTCCCGTAAAAGGTTTCATGATCATTATCATATACCCCGCAACGTATGCTTTCTGTAGCTTAATCACTATCTTGCACTAATTTCTTTTAGTTGTTAAATTATTAAAGCATTCTTCAAAAGGTAAAGCGCAAATCACGGGATTTCTCCATTCCAGAGAATAGAAAATGGTATACTAAACTAATGTTGCCACGTGATAAGTCTACAGGCATTGATTGTTAGATTAGCCATAAGTACAGTGAAAATTATTAGTAATGACGGCGTAAGATGCTGGAAAATATTAAATGAACCCATCCCAATTGTAAATAAATCACTTTCTTATGTGTTACCCATATAACTTGATGCATTTTCTTCCATTATTTTAACAGTTATGAATGTTAAAATCTTAATTAATAATTAACCATCTTCACTAATTACGAGTCACAATGATGTACCTGCTTGCACTGAGCAGCTTGACAGCCAAGAGATTTGAAGGTAGTAGACTTAGCAGAGTCAAACACAGAAGAAGAACAACTAACACAGCCATTACAAGGAACCCAAGCAGCATCATTGCTAGTATCCATAGCCATGAGCATGGTCTGTGCTGGTGTCCCAATCTTGGCTCTCACAATATAAGTTGGGCTCTGAATAATCTGCCTGCCTGATGCAATGGGCACCACAGATTTCCTAGCCACCAAACTTGACAAGTATTGAAGCCTAGCCTGGTCCTTTGCTTGCATCTGAAGCACACTCTCTTCCCATGAGAGTGGCTTTGATGGTCTAAATGGGGAACAAGGACTGAAAATGTGGAACACTTGGAGGGTTTTGCCATGGTCTTGGGTGTTGCATTGGCTGTTGAGGCCTTGGACTAAGGTGAAACAGAGGATGGCTAAACAGAGGAGGGTGGTCTTCATGGCTCTGTGAGTGAGAGAGTTTTGTTGGGTTTAGGAGTTCCAAGGTAGCGCTATAGAATGTGACTATATAAATATATGGAGAATGATGAGTGCCTAAATTTCTATTTTTTTTATAAGAAAGAGATTTTATTCATCCATTATAATGTAGTGTATTAAATAAAGTAGGAAAAATCTCTATCATTTGCCCCTGTTTTTGTACACTTAAAATTTAAAATTACGATATCAAGAAGAAAAGGTTGCTAAAACAACGTGGTTACAATTAATCTTAAGTTAAAATTTAGTATTTTAAACAAGTTTGGAAATGTAATCGAGAAGAGAATTTTTTTTAACAAAAAAAAAATGATCGTTGAATTTTAGTGTAGTGGCTTGACATGTGGAGTATGGTATTGAGTGCAGTGTAGTAAGGAGGAGTGAGTGGGTAGTTTGATAACAGACTGTATTCCGTTTTCTTTTGTAGGCAGGGACCTCTCGTGCTTGCTTGCTTGCTGTCAATTCTCACCTAGAGATAGTTCTTTTTGTTATATTTTATTGCATTTGGAATACTTATACGAAAAATGACAGCTAAAAGAAATACAGATTTGGAATACTTATACGAAAAATGACAGATTTTGAATGATATTTTGGATGCTTTTGTATATTTAAAGAGGACAAATGCCACAAACACCAATATTTTGAGAAGTAAATATATTTCAATTTTAGGCATCAAAAAATACATATTTCAATTTTTTTTTCAGTGGGATGTTTGCTTGGGTTGGATTTTTACGATCTGTTAAATATTTATTTGAAAAAATATATATTTTTTTTATTTTTTCATTAAACTAAAATTTACTAAGAGTACCTAAAATAAACGCCATCTCGATACAAATTTTAGGATACATTTACTCCTAGTATGATGTACTTTGAATATTATTTTTCTTAAATTTATACGTAATTGCGTTCTATCATGTGAGGAAATAAGCGTAGCGTGCGACGCATATGGCATGTCTATGATCAAACTAAAACTCACTTATTTCAAAAAATTCTGTTAATAGGTTGAGTAATTTTCCTTTGTTCACATTCTCTTCTGTTTGTCTATTATCTGCGAGTCTTGCACTGTGGAATAGTACACCTAATTACACAAGCAATACGCCAACAACCCAATTCGTAGGTTTGGAAAAGAAAAGAGAGGAATCGAAATGACATTTCTTTTTTATTGTTTGGATAATAATAAAATGATAAAAAAATAAGAGAAAAAAATAAAATGGAGGGAAATAGAAGGATAGCCTCCTCCTCCTCCTTGTCTCCTTCTCTCTCTTTCCCTCCTCCGATCTTCCTCTCCTTCTTCATTGAGATAGAACCAACAAGCGTCGCCATTTCATAACCTAGAATATAAGAGAGTTCAAAAATGAAATCTACTGGCGGCGATGACAATTTCTCCCGACGCTTTTCCAATGGCAGAGATCAAGATTGGATCAACGAAGCTAACGATCAATGAAGAAATGCACCAAAGAGCTTGACGACAATTGAGGAATAACCACACCAAAGAGAGATCTAGCAGTGACGCTGGGACAATGGTGTTCGTACTGGAGTGTTTTAAGGCGATGATCGACGAATGTATGGCGGCGGTTGTCCTGGTGCTAAATTGAGGATAGATTGTTGGTGACTAAGGTTTGCCAAACTGTGTTTATCTAAAATAACACATTAAGTTCCTTAACTATCAAACAATTGTAACACTAGTCCTTAATGTTGTGAATTACACTTTTGCAAACCCTTGTACACCTAGTGTGTAACTAAAAAAAATGAAATTTTTAAAGGGATAATGTATACGTGAACACTTGCATACATGTATGTACACTAATAAGTGTGTTTAATAAAAAATGCAAAAACATTGTACACTTGTGTCCACCAATACACATCGATTGAAATTTATTAAATCAATTTTTTTTAAAAATTACTCATGCCTCGTACACCTCCACCTCTATATACCATTTTCCATCTCTGTACACCATTATAAACCTCTATACACTAATTGAAAAATGAGATTTTTTAAATTTAAAAAAAAAAACTCAATTTTTGGTCAAAAGTCAACTTTATGTGAAAGTACCTCAATTTCTCAAGAATTTTCAAAAAAGTGATCTTTTTAATATATGTTTAACATTTTGTGGCATTTTTTATATTTGGAAACTAAAAGTGGAATTTTTCAGATTTGACATTTTAATTAGTTATAAAAGTGGTACATGCATAATATATATAAATAAAACAGTAAATATAATCACAAATCATTTACATTACACATTCCCAAACAAAATTGAATTGAATTTAAACATTCTTCAACTAGAGGTTTTATAAAAATATCAGTCAATTGGTCATTTGCTAACAAATTTCAAACAAATATCACATTTTTGAACATGATCATGCAGAAAATTATGTATAATTTCTATATATTTTATTCTACTATGTAAAATATGATTTTTTTTCTCAAATTGATAGCATTTGTATTGTCAAAAAAGATAGGGACATTCTTAAGAACAATACCATAATCAAGCAATTAATTTTTAATCAATAAAACTTGAGCACAAGAGCTTCCTGCAGCCACATATTCAGATTTGGCCATGGAAGTAGCAACACTTGTTTGCTTCTTGTTTGTCCAAGAGATTAAACATGAGCATAAAAAATGACATGTACCACTTGTACTCTTCCTATCTAATTTACAACCACCAAGATCGGCAACACTATAAGCAATCAAATTAAATCAAGGCAAAAAGGATACCATAAACCTAATCCTATTGTACCAATCAAGTATAGAAAAATCCTTTTCCATTCAATCAAATGAGACTCTTTTGGATTGGATTGAAAACGTGCACATAAACATGTAACAAACATAATATTAGGTCTAGAGGCGGTTAAGTAAAGTAAGGATCCGATCACACCTTTATAAAGTTTTGGATCCACCGGTTTCCCTTCTTCATGTTTATCAAGTTTTAATGTTGATGACATTAGGGTTGATACTTCTTTGCTTCCATCCATTTTGAACTTCTTTAATAACTCCTTCGTATATTTGGATTGATGAATGAAAATTCCATCTTCAAGTTGTTTGATTTGAAGTCCAAGGAAGAAAGTAAGCTCCCCCATCATGCTCATTTCAAATTCTCCATTCATAAGATCACAAAAAACTTTGCACATAGAAGGGTTCATAGCACCGAATATAATATCATCTACATATATTTGGCAAACAAGCATATCATCACCATGTTTCTTAATAACAAGTGTATTATCAATATGACCCCTTACATAGCCATTTTGAATAAGGAAAGTACTTACCTCTCATACCAATCTCTTGGTGCTCGTTTCAACCCATAGAGAGCTTTGTTAAGTTTGAATATACAGTCAGGATGTTCATGGTCTTCAAAACCCGGAGGTTGTCTTACATAAACTTCTTCTTGAATGTACCCATTTAGAAAACCTTCACATCCATTTGAAAGAGCTTGATTTTCTTGTGTGAAGCAAGGGCACATAAGAGTCAAATTGCTTCAAGTCTTGCAATCAGAGTAAACGTTTCTTTATGGTCCAGACCATCTTCTTGGTTGAAACCTTGAGCTACTAACCTTGACTTGTTTTTCACCAGTTTTCCATTTTCATCAAACTTGATTCTATGCATTCATTTAGTTCTAATGATTTGCATTCCTTTAGGAACCAGAACTAATTCCCACACATTGTTTCTTTTGAATTGGTTGAGTTCTTCTTGCATTGCTTAAACTTAACATTCATCTTCTAGAGCTTCTATTGTATTCTTTGGTTCAACAATGGAGATGTATGCAAAATTGCTTTGAAATTCATTCAAGGCTCTTCTAGTTTTAACTTCCTCTCCACTGTCCCAAATTACTTACTATATTGGATAGTCTTTCACTCTTGCCCAATTTTTTGGAAGTGAAGTAGATGTACCTTCTTTATTTTTCTTTTCTTCATCATTGTTGGTGGGTTCTTCATTTGTGTTTAGCTCCTCTAAGTCTTTTTGAATTCCATGATCATCTTTCTTTTGAAGTCACCTACATCATCATCAACAAATACCTTTCCCAGGGGTGAGATCATATCATCAAATTTAACATGACTTAATACATCAACAATTCTAGTTCTAGAATTAAACACCCTATAAGTTTTTCTATTAGTGGAATAACCAAGGAAAATTCCTACATCCAATTTAGCATCAAATTTTCCTAAGTTATCTTTGTCATTATTCAACATGAAAACTTTGCAACCAAATGGATGAAAATAAGAAATGTTAGACTTCTTACCTTTCCATATTTCATAAAGAGTTTTCATTTGGTCCCTTCTTAAATGAACTCGATTGATGATGTAGCAAGCAATGTTCATAGCCTCGACCCAAAAGTATTTTGGAAGATCATATTCATTAAGCATTGTTCTACATATTTCTTCCAAACTATGATTCTTCATCTCCACCACACCATTTTGTTATGGAGTTCTTGGCGCCGAAAAGTTATGTTCTATACCATGCTTGTCATAACAATCTTCAAAAGGTTTGGACTCAAATTCTCCTCAATGATCGGTCCTAATGGTGATGATAGACTTGTCCTTCTCATTTCGAACCAATCTACATCATTTAGCAAACTCATTTAAGGTATCACTTTTATTTGCAAGGGATGTAACCCATGTAAATCTTGAGAAATCATCAACAATCACCAAGGTATATAATTTACCACCTAAGCTAACATGTCTAGATGGACCAATTAAATTCATATGTATAAGTTCTAATATCCTACATGTAGAAATCTTTTTCTTGCGTTTAAAAGAACATCTAGCATGTTTACCTCTAATGCATGGTTCACACAAATGCTCTTTTGTAAAACGTAATTTTGGTAAACCTCTAACAATGTCATTTTTTGAAAGCTTTGAAATCAAATGCAAAGGTGCATGACCTAATCTTCTATGCCATAAAAATGCATTTTCATCTAAAGTCATCAAAAAAATTTCATTAAAAGATGATGCATCATGCAAGTTCATAAAAAAAATGTTTCCATGTCTAAAACCAACACATGCAATTTTGTCATCTTTTGAAACCATACAATGTGATTATTCAAATTTAACATCATAATCCATGTCACACAATTGTGAAACATTCAGCAAATTATGTTGCAACTCATCAACTAAATAAACATTATCAATGGTTCGCAAATGTTCCATACCCACTTTACCAATATCAATGATCTTACCTTTGTTGTTGTCACCAAATGTAACATGTCAATGATTCTTGATTTTGACCTCAACAAATAAGCTTTTGTCTCCACTCATATGCCTTGAGCATCCACTATCGATATACCACGTGCTTGAGGATACCCTATTTTTGACTTGCACCTACAAAAGCAATTTTGTTTTGTTTCATTGGTACCCAAGCAACTTTGAGTCCTTTTGTGTTAGTCATATGGACCAAGTTTGGTATAATGGTTCCTTTTGGAATCCACACCTTCTTCACCTTAATTGTCCTTCTAAAACTCATGCAAGAATATAAGCTATGTCCTATTTTCAAGCATCTAGTGCATGTAGGCAATTCTAGGTTCAAAGAATCATTTTTGTTTTCATTTGAAAACTTATTTAACAAAGATGATTCTCTCTCAAAATGATCACATCCTATACCATGTTTGGACACTGAAAATCTTTGTAATGAAAGTAATTTTTCAAAATTTTCATTGCCACAAGAGAATTTATTAACAACATATGAAAATTATTTTTGTATTCTATCAATCTCATCTCTCAACTTTTGATGCTCAACCAAGCAAGATGAATGATCTTTAGAGGTGTTTTCAAGCTCTTTTATTTGATTAATCAAAGTTTCATTTTCAATTTCCAAATACTCATTTTTCTTTTTTAAAACTTTATTGAGCTTGAAAATTTCTTCAAATTCATTTGTCAAAGATTCAAATGATTCAACAAGTTCTTGGTGAGAAGAAGTATTTATCTTATTACCATCTTTATCACTAGAGTAGGAGCTTTGAGCCATGAGTGCATGGTTAACTTCTTCCTTGATCTCATCATCATCTTCCTCATCACTCATGTAGCAACAAGGACCTCCTTCTTCTTGCTTCTCTCATATTGTGGTCTAGAAGTGGGAACTGAACAATTTTTTGCGTAATGGTCCAGTTTGCCACACTTGTAGCAAGAATCATCATTCTTCTTTTTGTTGTAGGATGAGCTTTTCTTGTACTCATCTCTAGTTCCCTTCTTCATATCCCTCTTCCTCCTTTGCAATAGAGATTTGTATCTCCTTATATTCTTTGCATAAAGGGAAAGTTCTTCATCTTCATATTCTTCATCCTCTTCCTCATCATCACTAATTACTTCATTAGCTTTAAAGGCTAAGTTTTTCTCTTTCGATTTGGCCTTAGAGTTCCTATTCTTCAACACAATCTCATAGTTAATGAGAGAAAATAATTAGAGCACTGAACTCCATTTTGTTCAAGTCTTTTGATTCCATAATAGCCTTAACAGTTGCATCTCATTCCTTTGGTAATGACCTCAAAATCTTCTTTCAAGAGAAGCAAGACCATTTGTGATCTCCAAAAATCGACCAAGTATGCTAGCAATGCTTTCTCCTTCCTCCATTGAGAAAAACTTATAGTCATGTAACATCATGTTTATCTATGTCTCCTTGAATTGAGTGGTTCCTTTATGAGTCACCTCCAACATCTTCCAAATCTCCTTATCATTTTCACAAGATGAAATTCTAGTGTGTTCTTCCAGATTCAAAGTTGTCTTGGGATTTGAATGGAGTTTTTTCCAATCTTCTTCTCCAAAATCTTTATATTCCTTGACAGAGCCATCTTGTTTCTTTGGAATTTTGGGACCTAGCACAATCACCTTCCATTTCTCAATGTCATAAGATTGAATGAAGATAGTCATCCTTTTCTTCCAATAGGTGAAGTTGGAGTCATCCTTTTCTTCCAACATGTTTAACATTTTGTGGCATTTTTTTATATTTGGAAACTAAAAGTGGAATTTTTCAGATTTGACATTTTAATTAGTTATAAAAGTGTGATTTTCTTGTTAGTTGTCTGTAGGAAGGGCAACTCGTAGAATTCTGTTGGAAGACGAGTACCATGTTGTTGCCTTGCCACTACCCTTTTAAAAGACCTAATTTGGGGTTTATGCAGGGAGCTTTTTGAAATAAAAAGCATACAATCTTGTACTAAAAAAGATTCAAATTTAACGCTAGGAAATGGAGTACTTACCAACGCAAGTAACAAATTATAATCGATGACATAACCAAAATTGACCATTACAATGATGTACAAGTTACACAATACGTGAAAATAAAAAATTAAGAGCATTGACAGAAGGTAAATACCGACAAGATTGTATAGTCGATTACCACACTAGAATGGGGGTTGAATAGTGTGGTATGTGTGGCTTTGAACCTTTTTCAAAAATAATTACAAGCAAAGAAAGAACACAAGAATTTATAGTGGTTCGGCCAACTCTTTGCCTACATCCACTACTTAAGTATCACCATTTAAGATTTTCATTATCTCTCAACAGAAATTATAACTTCACTTTCAAACTAAGTGA
>CAODLS010328232.1:0-14855 GCA_948243855.1 Flueggea neowawraea
CTTAGATGAGATATCGTGAGACAAAATGACTAAATATCAGACTGTGAAAGGTTAACTCGAATCACCGACATCCACTCAATTTTGGGTTGTCATAATGTATTACTAGATACCGCTTGTGGACTTTGGACCCAAAGATTTAGGACAAGGTCCATTGCCAATTTCGAGTTGGCCTATTAGGTCACACATAAGAACAAATTGGATTGGTTACAAAGGTTCTCTCTTCGTGGTGATTGAATTATTAAGATGATTAATTTGATTAATCAATAATAATTCAAGATTTTATGATTTATGTCTTCAATAAGATTTAATACATAGTCCATTAATGTAATGAACTTTTAATATAAATCACTAATTATCATGATTATGGATATTTAATTATGTGTGACATAATTCGGCCCATTTGAGTGGTTTATTTAATGATAATGTATCATATAATTAAAAGCCCAATAACATTAATAAAACCCATGTGAATTTCGGCAAAACCTAACCTAATTAGGAGGGAGAAAATTTGGCACACTCATCCTAATTAGAGGGAAGAAATTCGGCACACACAGATCACTCCTCTTATTTTTTAGGAGTCTCCTTCCTTGTGTGACAAGGAGGAAATTCGGCACACACACTTACTAATTAGGAGTCCATGACTAATTGAGAGTTTTTATTGAGGAAATAAAACCTTAATTTGGATGTAACAAAATTAATTAGGAAGTATTTATTCTTATAGGACAAGAAAGGCAAACCCTAGTGTGACTAGGATAAGAATTCGACACACTCCTTCTAAAGTAGGAAGAGGTCGAATTCTTGGAGGGCAAGCAAGGGAGATTCGGCCTCCTTAGTGCTACCTATTTAGGTCTGCTCATATGCCTATAAATAGGATGCATACCTTGTTATTCAATTGATTCAAGGCAAAGCAGAATTTGTGAGTGTCACTTACAAAGAGAGAAAATTATTTTGTGAGCTTTAGAATAGAGATTCTAAAAGGGTGCTAGTACATTCCTCCAATCCAAGGTAAGTTAGTTTGTGTTGATATCTCTAGACACGTTCCTGCAAAGGTAACGTGGCCAAATGGTGGTTCGAGTTTTACTAAAAGCTACACCAACATTCCGTTCGATCGAACATAAGAGCTTTGAATCTAAGGTAGAAACAATAACCCTAATCATATATGTTGATGTGCATGGATCCTTGGTGGAATTCTAGGCTTAAATTTTTTTTGTTATTTCTGTTGTGTTGTATGCTTATGAATGTCATAAAGTAGTCACGAATTCCAACAGTGGTATCAGAGCCACTTGCACCATCAACATATACAATTCCTTTTATATATGATATAATTATTATGTTTGATCTATTCGGCCTTGTTATCATGTTGTTGCTGAATTAATTATCATGACCCATTCCCGGAACCATTTTGAGAATTTGGTCATGAGACATAAAATCTTTTCGAATACTTTTGTTGTATGTATACGGGGAAAATATAAGATGTGCTTCGTTTTCGAATAAGCTCTGGCCAGCAGGAGAGGTAATTATTGGATTGCTCCACTAGCAGGAGAAGTGATTGCTAGAATGCTTCCCTATCGTAAGAGGTAATTGCTAGCCCGTTGTGGTTCGTTTGTATGAATTTCACTTTCGCCCCTAGTACGTATATGTATATTTGCAATATGAGTTATAACATTTCGAAAATGGTATTAACGATGATTTATAAATAAGATTTTCGATTAGTCCAATGTCTATTTATAAGAGTATATGTTTTACTTGTAAACTTGAGAATGAGAAATTGTCATTGCTTCGAATTTTGTTTGATTAAGTATAAAATCTAACAAGTGTGTCAAAATGAATTTTCGAATTTTGTTTTTGTTTATCCGAACAATGGCTTAATTTTATTCAAGTTAAATTCTATATTTTGTTAATAAGATAATTGATTTAGTTCATTGCTTACTAAATTCATGATAAAAAAAAAGTAGATATATGTAAAATTATTTGTATTATTTTTTTATTTTTATGTCTCGTGTTAGAATGGGGATTTCAAAACTTTACTACTAGTCTACATATTCATGTTTAGCTATGATTTCAATTTAATGGTTTTTTTTTTGCAATGAAAACTATTTGATTGAACTCAATGTTAAATTGTTT
The DNA here is from genome assembly GCA_948243855.1 of Flueggea neowawraea. Taxonomy (NCBI): domain Eukaryota; kingdom Viridiplantae; phylum Streptophyta; class Magnoliopsida; order Malpighiales; family Phyllanthaceae; genus Flueggea; species Flueggea neowawraea. The sequence goes on from CAODLS010328232.1 coordinate 2,125, forward strand.
CAAGAAGTCTGAGCTAATTTTGTGCTTCATGTATAAAATGATTTTGCTGTCTCTTATTTATTCATTGAGTACGTGGTTTCATCACCCCCTCCCTCCCCTCCTAACCAAACTTATCAGCTTTGCAGGATTCCTATATCTTTTGGGCCTTGAAGTCTTTGGTCAATAATCTAGCACATCATTCATGTGACCATCTCATTGTATTTATTTTCTTTGCTTAGAATTGTAAAATTCTTCTTGGTTGCTCTGCAAGTATAGATATAAAATTTGCTACATTAGATAACTGATAATTAAGAAATTAATTTGATATCGACATGAATTGTATTTGGATGTAGATTTGTTGGATTTGTTTGTAGAGAGTTCAATCTAGATATAGGGGAAACTTTGTTGAATTTTTGTCAAGTTTAATAGAATATTTTAGGCAAATAGTGAAAAATGAATTATTAAAATTTAAAAAGTTCCTAGATTTAAGGCGTTCGGGTTTTGAAGTGGGCCATGCTCCCTCAATTCATATGCCAGTCATGGCCAAATTCAGGTCGTGACAAGACCTAAAACAATGAGTTCGTCCCATTGCGCATTTTCAATCGTTTGACTAGAGTTAAGATACTTGAGCACAATTCTCATTCTCTTGGTTTAGGAACACCTTAATTCTTGGCACGCTCGCAAATCCACCAAACTCACTAAAAGATAGCGTTGTCTTCCCAAATTTCTTAAAAAAATATGAGGAACAATCTTTTGGCATGCCCGGTGGGATAGACACAATGATGTTATAATGTCATTCTACAATCAAGATGAATATGGAAATGTTGTGCCCTATTGAGTGGAAGAGAATGCTTTTGCTACAATAATGACAACATATTTACAACATACTTGTGCACATATGGCTTCTCCCGCGGTGCAAAACCCCTAATACAATTACGGCTCGAAGGGTAAAGCCACCAAGTTCAAAACTGTTACGAGCAAGAAAAGTGGAAACTCTTGGCCGTTCAAATAAGTTATTTATATAACTAGCGCAAATATGGGTCGGGGGGCAATGTGGGTAACCCGGGCAGGGTTATTACACAACAAATTGCAGTGGAGAGGTTATTGCAGTAGGTGTCTCCGCAAATGAAGGACGTCGCCAAATTCAATATTATGGTTGGCAAGAAAGGTATTACTCTCCAACCCCCCCCTCCAAGCAAATTATTCTTATGATGACTACCAAGAATATGGTCGGTCCAAAGAATTGGTAGACAAAAATACCCAAGAAGATTATTATGAAAATTATGAGGAAGGCCACCAGTTCTAAGAAGACTTTGAGGATTACAAGCAGGAGGATTATGATTCCTTAAAATCCTAAGCAAATTATTATTATGATTACCAAGACTATGGTTAGTCTGAAGAGATGGTAGGCCAAAATACCCAAGAAGGGTATTATGAAAATTATGAGGGAGGCCACAAATTTCAAGAACAAATAGATCATACTTCCTAAGCGAATTATTATGGTGACCACCAAGAGGATGGTTAGTTTCAAGGGAGCAAAGTAGATTTAGAAGATAGTGAGTTGCACTATACCTGGAGGAAAAGGAGGAACAATCATTCCTTTCTAAAAACCAAGCTACAAGTTTAGGCTATCAGAAAATAGAACTACAAAAGCTTAAAGAAGGAAATATTAGGAGAATGGAAGAAGCTACACAGAAAAGAGATGAAGATGACCGAAAATAGAGGGTGTTTCACCAAAACATAAATTACTTGCTGACATGTTTAAAAGCAAAACATGCACCTCTACCTCCCTTAGAGAAAAACCCACCTATAAAAGACACTAAATCTCCTATAAAGGTAGCAAAAAATGAACAAATCAATGAGTAACCTCCAGAGGAACACCCCTAGCAAAGGATTCGCCACCAAAAGAGCTGTCCCCAAGGGAATTGCCTCCAGAAAAACAGTTCCCACCAGAGGAACAATCTCTAGAAGAGCAACCACAAGGAAAGCAATGACCAAAAAAGCCTCCTCTAGAAAAACCACCACTAAAATAACGATCCCCATGGGAACAACCTCTAAATAAGTAACCCCAATAGTGGGCCAACCATTAGAGGGATGTCCTTTAGAGGTCTTTGGACCTCCATAAAAAATGGAGAGGATTTTCTTTGAGGAACCTCCAGATAAGGTAAGGTTTTCCTCTATTTCATTAATTAAGGCTTACCTTTTTTGAGTTTATGTCATATATTTGCAGGGATGCTTAAAGGCATTAGTCTCCTAGGGAGAAAGAGTTCCATTTTCTTCTTCACAAGTGATGATCCTATAAAAAAAAGAGCAATATTACTTGTCATGAAGGCTGGCCATACTTAAGGCCACTAGAGACACCACTTGTAATAGATCCAGGTTAGTTCATTACCGAAGCTAAAGGGTGCTACCCCCTTATCTTAAAGGTGGCAATTCAAGGGAGCATAATAAATATATATAGATTAAAGAGAGAGAGAGAGAGAGAGAGAGAGAGAGAGAGAGAGAGAGAAGAAGAAGAAGTAATTCAGGTGGCGGTGACAATGGCTACTATCAGATTAATTTTAAATTTCTTGTTGTTTCAATGGTCCCTAGAGAATTTTTGTTTTGTCACAAGAGAACAATTGCTCATGGCTTGATTTGTGCTCATGGTTTACTTGGCTAATCTGTATTTATGGTTTTTCTCAAATAAAAAACACACAAGAGGTAATTATTTACACCATAATTTGAGTAAATTGAGGAGGGAGTAAAATCCAAAGAAATAAAATATAGTAGGTTTGGAAGTTGCAACAAAGATAGAGGGCTTGGTCTCCAAGGAAAATCTTACAAAATGCAAATTAACAAATCAAGAAGGAAAGGGCATCAAGGAGAGTGGAAAAATAGAAATATTACCTTGGTGAATAAATCAAATCACTTTAGTAAAGGCAAGTCAACAAAGGAAGAGCTTTGTGGAATATTAATTCTGAAAATCTTTCATTAGGGAACAAAGCAGAGAAAGAAAGTCAAAATATTATAAAGAATAAAAGATTTCACAGGAGCAATTGATGGAATTAAGATGGGATTCTTGGCTGTCAAGTGACAAGAAAAGCAGTATAAATAGGCACAAAGTGGACAACAAAATGGATCTCTCCTTAACACAACACTCCCTTATGAGTTAATTTATCTTTTTGTTTTACAACTAGTTCTCTATTACATTTTCCTTCCAAATTCTTGTACTCAATCTTTGATTTCAATAAAAATCCTCTTCATTACATCATTATGTTTTTTGTTATTGTTCCAAGGAAGCAAAAAATTCAAAACAATGAGTTTGTCCATTTGCTCATTTTCAATCGTTTGATTAGAGTTAAGATACTTTAGCACAATTTCCATTCTTTTGGTTTAAAAACACCTTAATTCTTTGACAAGTTCACAAATCCACCAAACTCACCAAAGAGCGGAGTTATTTTCCCAAGTTTCTCACAAAGAAAAAATGGGGAACATCAATTATTATCGGAACTTGAATAAAATATTTAACATGTTCTTTACATGCCACGATGAAAAAATTAAGGTTGTGTTTGTTTGTTCATTATTGGTATGTAGCGAAAGTAGATTAAAAATAAATTGAAAAACATATTGAAATAGAAAAATTAACATTTTTTTAATACGAATATAAATAAACAGTAGATATACTTGGGGCATCATTATCGGGGAACCAATGAAATTCATTGGTCCCCATTTTTCATTGGTTCTCTGTAGTGGGAAACCAATGAAAATGAGAAAATGTGGGGTGAACTGACCTGCAGCAGTACACCCCACAGCGGGGCCCACTGTCAGAAGAAATTTTTTTTTTTTTTAATTTTGACCTGGGCCATTGTTTATCAACGGTCACATGAATGTTGTTTTACTGGTGTAAAACAACGGTCCATTTTTTTGTCTCAATTTCTTTGTTTTTTCTATAAATACCTCATTCATTTAACATTATATCTTCATTTCATCTCTACTTCTTATTCCATCTATTATCAATTTCCAATTCTCTTCTTCTATCGCACAAAAAAAAAGGATCCCAATTCTAGAAATTTCAATGAATCCAATTCAAATAACTTGCCACCCTCCCAAAATCAACCATTCAATTTTTTTCCCACCAATTTTTTCCCAAAATCAACCATACAATTTCTTTCCACCAAATTTTTCTCAAATGGAAAAATTTGGGTATACATTTCCCCATCTAAATATTTCAAATAGTTTTAATAATTCGAATATTAGTTCATGAACAAATAATCCGAATTCATTGTCCGATTCTCAAATGCCTTCCTTTTCAACACCACCGGTCAATCATGATCCTTATCCACCAAACGTTGCGGATGAGCCAAATATAGACAAAGAAAATGTGGAGTATGGAAGATGATCGAAGGCTCATACGATTATGGATAACCATTTCAAGTGACAATATTGTAGGTAATGGCCAAAGTGAGAAAGCTTTTTAGAAAATAATTACTGAATATTTCAATGCACATCGAAGAGATGTCGCGCCATGGAAAATGAAGGCCATCAAGAAACATTGGCATTGGTTGCAACCACTTATGAATGAGTTCAACGGGATCTACAACAAATTAAGAAGTGAACATCATAGTGGGTGGAGCGACGACCAATCGAAGGAACGTGCTAATGAATTGTATTTGCAAAGTAGGAAAAACATTTCGTTCACAAACACGTTTGGACGCTTTTGAAAGATGAGTTGAAGTGGAACTTCCAGCTTCCACGAGCATCGAAAAGAACCAAAAATAATGAAAGCGAAGTGTACACCAATTTGTTCAATGCAAATGATGATGATGATGATGAAGTTCGTCCAATGGGTCAAAAGGCATCCAAATCAAAAGCAATGACAAGGAGAAAAGGGAAAAGCAAAGGAAGGAGTGGGCCAAGTGCGTCATGGCTTTTGGAAGATGTCATGGAAAAATGGATGGTAAAGAAAGATGAACAAATTCTCGTGGCAAAAGAATATGTGGAAATGACAAAAGAATTAATGTCCTATAGAGATTATGAAATAATAATGAAGGACACGAGCAACATGAATGCAACTCAACTTCCATTCATAAGAAGATGTGCGCCAGAATTAGAGCTAAATGGGCATCGAATAGATATTTTATTTTTATTTTAATTTATGTTGTAATTTTGTAGTTTTTAATATTATTTTCGTAATATTATTTTACTTTTCCAATGTAATTTTAATTTTCACTTGCAATTTATATTTCTAAGAAAATTTTAATTTATTAAATTTTCATTTTTCAAATAACTAACTGTTATAAAAACTAGCTATTAAAAACTAGCCGTTATAAAAACTAACCTTTATAAAAACTAGCTATTGTAAAAACTAGTCGTTAAAAAGTAACTATTAAAAACTAGCCGTTATAAAAACTAGCTGTTACAATTTAGCTGTTATGCATTTGTACACACACACACACATATAGGGGGACCAATGGAGAAAGAAATGCACCATTGAATACCACTTAACAAAATTCTAGCAAAATGAATGCCAATGGGCTAACTTTATGACAAATTTTATTCAAAATGAAGTATTGCTCGATGATTTCGATCACCAAATGGAGTCAATGATCATAGAACAAATGCGAAGTCATCAACAAAATGAGCCTTCCAATACATGAAGACGTCGATGTTACATAGAAAGAGATCTTGAAGCTGGATATCAACGCGCTTTCAATGACTATTTTGTTGACAATCCAGTATATTCTGAAGAAATGTTCCGTCGAAGATTTCGAATGACAAAAGGATTATTTTTACGGATCGTCGATGCTCTTCAGAATCATTCAGAATATGTCCAATAGAGGTTCGATAGCACTGGAAGAAGGGATCTTTCTCCACACGAGAAATGGACGGCTGCAATATGACAATTGGCATACAGAGCACCGAAAAACCTTTTTGATGAGTACAAAAGGATAGGTGAGACCACCGCTGTGCAGTGCTTATTTAATTTTTGTTAATGCGTGATTGAAATTTTCGGTCCACAGTATCTAAAAAGACCCAACAATGAGGACATCCAACATTTGCTTCAATTATATTCGCAACATCATGGCTTCTCTGATATGCTTGGAAGCATAGATTGCATGCAATAGGAGTGGAAAAACTGTCCAATAGCATGGAAAAGTCATTCACATGAGGTGAACAAGGGGTGCCGACAATTATCTTGGAAGCAGTTGCTTTGGTAGACTTGTGGATATGGCACACGTTCTTCGGAGTTGTTGGTTCTAATAATGACATAAATGTTCTAAACCAATCACAATTATTCAATGATGTGCAGAACGGTTTTGCTCCAGATGTTCATTTCGTCATTAACGACACAACATATTCAAAGGGATATTATCTTGCTGATAGAATATATCCAGAGTGGTTGACATTTGTCAAAAGTTTTTCTTATTCAAAAGATCTGAAGAGAGTTAAGTTCAAGTAAATGCAAGAAGTTGCGAGAAAAGACATCGAACGAGCCTTTGGTATGCTATAATCATGGTGGGAAATTGTATGTGAGCCTGTTCGGTTTTGGCGCATAAAGAATTTAAAAGATATTATGTACACTTGTATCATATTACATAATATGATTGTCGAGAATGAGAGAGAAACAAGCACCAATTGGGCCAATGATGTCCCAGAAGCTGCAGTTACTATAACCCACAAATGTGCAGAGAATTTTCAAGCATACATGCAACGAAATGCGGAACTACGTGATCAGGAGATGCATCATCGTCATCATTCATACTTGGCCAAGCATATTTGGAATTGTTATTGACAGAATCATGATGAAAATTAGTTTATTATTAATTATATTTTATTTATTTTATTAATCAAAATTAGTTTATTATTAATTATATTTTATGTATTTTATTATTATGTGTAACATATTTTTAATAGTTCAATTTCTATGTAGTAAATTTTTAATTTATTTGAGTATAATTTAATTTTTCTATTTTTAAATGAGTTATATTTTTGGAAAAAAAAATAATCGTTTCATTCGTAAAATATATTATTTCTCAGTAATGAAAAATATTTAATTATTTGTATGAAAAAATATATTTTTTATAATATATATTGTAAAAAAATATTAAATGAAAAATTAGTAATAATAAATCTTATACGAAAATTCAATAAAAACCTAAATTATTACAGTAAAAAAATCTATAAAAAAATTTTTAATAAAAAATTAATATAATAATAATGTATCAAAATATTGGACCAAAATAGATTCAACATAATGATCTCTTATAGTACACAAGACTAATGAAAAATATATTTAATTTTCCAAAAAAAATATATCTTCTACCGCTTTCCACGTCTCAAAATAGAACTCGCCAGACAAATTTGCTACCTCCATCTCCATCCAATCCCTCTCTCTCCCTCTAACGGAAACAATGGCAGACACCGGCGTCGTTACAGTCTACGGAAATGGCGCAATCTACGAGCCGACCAGAAATCCCCATTCTCCGTCAAAGTCGGCCTCGCCCAAATGCTCCGCGGCGGCGTAATTATGGACGTCGTTACTCCCGTACAAGCCCGCATCGCCGAAGAAGCCGGCGCCTGAGCCGTCATGGCTCTCGAATGCGTCCCCGCCGACATCCGCGCCCACGGCGGCGTTGCCCGCATGTCCGACCCCCAACTTATCAAAGAAATTAAACGCTCCGTCACCATCCCGTCATGGCCAAGGCCCGAATCGGCCACTTCGTCGAAGCCCAAATCCTTGAAGCTCTTGGCATAGACTATGTCGACGAAAGCGAAGTCCTTACCGTCGCCGACGAAGAAAATCATATCAATAAACACAATTTCCGAATCCCCTTCGTGTGCGGCTGCCGCAACCTCGGCGAAGCCCTCCGCCGCATCCGCGAAGGCGCCGCCATGATCCGGACCAAAGGCGAGGCCGGAACCGGCAATGTGGTGGAGGCCGTTCGCCACGTCCGCTCCGTTATGGGCGAAATAAGGGTTTTGAGAAACATGGACGACGACGAGGTTTTCACTTTTGCAAAGAAGATTGCGGCGCCTTACGATTTGGTTATGCAGACGAAGCAGCTAGGGCGGCTTCCCGTGGTTCATTTCGCGGCAGGAGGAGTGGCGACGCCGGCGGACGCGGCGTTGATGATGCAACTGGGGTGTGATGGGGTTTTTGTCTGGTCAGGCGTTTTTAAAAGTGGAGACCCGGTGAGGAGGGCTCGAGCGATTGTTCAGGCCGTTACACATTACAGTGATCCGGAGGTGCTTGCAGAGGTTAGTTGTGGGCTTGGGGAAGCCATGGTTGGTATTAATCTTAATGATCATAATGTGGAGAGGTATGCGAATCGATCTGAGTGATTAAATGTTTGTTGGTTGATCATTTTACTCTTGATTAGTCCGTTGGTTTAACTTTAATGTTTGTTAATCAATCTTTTTATCGTTAATAAAGTTTTGTTTATTTGGTTCAGTTCGGTTTGGCCTAGTTAAGATTTTATTTGATTAGATGTATGTTTCATATAAAGATGCCAGCTTTAAGTTTGCTCATATGATAATGATATGATTGCAGAAGTATATTTTGTTTGTGGTAGATTGTGAAAGTATTTCGCCGATTGGTGAAGTTGATTAATTGCATAGTGAAAATTGAGATCAACCTGTTTTTTCAGAGCTGTAATGTGCTTGAGTAGACAATACTAATGTTTTTAGTCGATACTGGTGTGCGATGCTCTTGCTGCGCAATTGAGTCAGTTGACGATGTTCCAACAATCATGAATGCTGGCAATCATTGACTGAAAATTGTATATTGTTGATCTGTTATATTTTCTTGAATTCTTGCTCTGTTCAAAATGATTTCTCAATTTGCCTTGTCATTGTGCAATTTTTGATCTGCAAGATTGCAAAATTATTATAGTTACAATGGAAGGAATACGAGGTTTAATTGTTGCTACCTTGCGCAATATCTGTTTACAAATTACTGGAGTTGATGATGATTGAACATAAATACAGAGATCAAACTATATGTTTTAACAATAGTTGCTTGAAAGGCATTGTTTCACATCTTGGTACCTTGTTGTGTGTATGTTTAAATGTCAATAGTCAATGCTGATAGCTCTTTCTTCTTGGCATGTATTTGTTTTGTCTTTTCAAATGCTTCAATGAAAATGTCATTAAGTTTATGTCACGAGGCTAGATCAATGTTGTGTGAGAATTGAACGTCGTGTTGGATCTTGCAGAAAGCTTGCTTTATCTGTAATTCCAGTTGTTCTGAATCTTGAGGGAGACTAAATTGTCACACGTCCCCCTTTTTCTGGTTGTGCTTGTGTATAGCTTGATGTCCCAGACCTTAAATCTTTGCGGTACATGTTATGGTTCAACCTGGTTTTGTGCTGTATCCTGTTTAATCAGCTTCATTGCATTGGTTTTTTAAAGTAAATTTGCCTGCTATTTGAATTTTTATCTTTTTAAAAAATTGAGCGCAAATTTAGCAATAGACTTGTAATTTAACGGTGGTCTAATTATGGTCGAGCTTAGAACTATGGGGATTGTGCATTGGATCATTGTCCATTTTCTCAAATTAGATAAGAGTTCTTGTACATTGTGGCCTTCCTTTCCTTGTGTGCCTGCAATGCAATCCAACTTCTTCTCATTAGCCCGAACTAAGGTGGTGTAACTGTTGTTGCCTATAAGATTTAACCTCAAAACTTTGAATACAAGTCTTTGTTTGCTTATCGGTTGAGTGAGCTACCCCTCATTGGTGGATAAAACCCCATTTGATTCCGTATGCGGAACGCCACGATACAAGTCTTCAACTCCAAAATGGAGTTATTATTAGCCTGAGACTGCTCAGGTTGGGTCTGTGCTCCGAGCCCGAGTTTGTAGTTGAGCTTCAATGTTGATGGGCCTGTCACGTAGGCCCTAAAACTGCCCATGGCCTCAACCAAACATATATATTTGCAATCTCAGGTCGTAATTTTTCAACTTTCGCCACTGTTCCCAATTTCATATTCTAAACGATAAAGCTTACATATTGCTACAAGAAATCGTCCTATGAAAAATGGAGTCACAAGGAATGTACAACATTGATTTTGTCTTTTTCTTTATAGTCTGCAAAAATTGAAATTATGCAAGCCTGGCGTTTCCACTTTCGTCCTCAATAATCACTAGCTCCATTCACCATCGCTGCTATTTGATTTCCGCGAATCAAAATCAACTCAAAAGAGCACAAAAACAGCAAATCAACAACATAAAGACATCAAAACAAAAAAAATCAACCGAAAAACAGTTTGGAAGATCTGTATTTCGAATTTAAAAGATTTTTTTTTCCAAGTAAACAAGAAAGAAGAAAGAGTACGGATTACAGAGGTTTATCCCAAAGATTAGTAATAGAGCAATGCTGATAAATCAACAGATTCAAAAGCAAAATATCCATATTTGAAACAAACAAATCAATGAGAATTAGATCAAAATCCAGATTCAGAACTCTACGTCTGAAGTTTTAAAAGAAACTTTTATCTAAACAAAAAAGAACAGCAGCATAGAAAAGTACATACAAGAAGTCGATTTTAATTAGGGCTGTCAATTTCTGACACGATAACACGATTTTGTGAGACTACATGACACGACACGATTGACACGAATTCAATTTTTGTAATGTTTATGCCTTGTATAATAATTTGTGATATATAAATGACATGACACGATTACGACACGATAACACGAATTGACACCCCTAATTTTAATAAATAAGGTAGCAAGGAAATTGCTTGGTAAGAACATCAATAACGGGGTTGGTACCCTTGTTTTCTGACACAAACTCCAACCTTCCCCATTATTTTTCAATGTTGGCGAAAAGCTAACCGTTGGGAGTGATGGGATCTATTGACAAAGTCGACCCCATCACTTCCTTTACATAATTTTTTTGATTTTTTTTAATTTTTTTCTTTTCTTTTTTTTGATTTTTTCTTATTCACTTTTTTTATCTTCTTTTCTTAATTTTTATTTTTATTTTATTTCTAAAATACTATAAATTAATATATTTTCATATATTTTTCAATAATTTATTTTTTTTATTTTACATATTGCTAAAATATTAATTTTTATTTTTAATAATTTAATTTTTATTATATATATTATTAAAAATATCAAAATATATTTTCAGTTGAAAGAATAAATAGAATAACTCACAAAATATATTTATGTCAAATAAATATTTTTTTATTAAATTCTTAAGAAACTAAAAAAACATGAATGACCCTAACCAAAAAACCTCTTGTGGGGTCTCTCACCGGAGGAGGAAGACCAATTTAGACGAAGTAACAAGAAAGAAGAGACCAATGATGGAGGATCGGGACCAAACCCAAACTGCCAAGATGAAACCGTGCTGCCCCATAAGGAAAAATTCTCTAGATATGTTGTTAGAGTACTCAGGATCAATGATGGCTGCAGATGACGCCCATGCAGGGGACGATGATTGGGAATACTCTAGGCTGGAAAATGAAGACGAGGAGGATGAAGAGGGATGTCCGAGTGTCCACATCACCAAGGAGGAGTTCTTGCAAATGTGCAAACCATGGAATAATGCTTTGATTGTCAAGAGCTTGGGGAGAAATATGGGATATGAAACACTAAGCAAAGCCCTTCCAATAATGTGAAAACTCAAACCAAAATATATTATTGCTGATGTGGGCAACTTCTTCTATGTTGTTCGGTTGGCCACTACAGAGGAATATGACAGGGCTTTATTTGGAGGTCATTGGCTAATTGCAGGACATTACTTAACTATTAGGAAATGGCACCCATTCTTTAATTCTCAGACTGCTAGCTTTGAGAAAATCCCTGCATGGGTTAGATTCCCAAATCTTCATTTAGAATGCTACAAGAAGGCTTTTTTCATGAGAGTGGGAGATAAGATTGGCAAAACCTTAAAGGTGGATGAACGAACTCTATGTGTGCAAGAGGTAAGTTGCTAGAGTCAGTGTAGAATTAGACATATCATAGCCCCTGATGTCCAAATTCTCATTTTCAAGAAGAGTATATCGTGTTGAGTATGAAGCTTTATGCAAGATTTGTTTTCATTGTGGACATTATAATTTGTTTTCATTGTGGACATTATAGGCATAAGCAAGAAGATTGTCCAGAGTTAAAGCTATAGGAGCCTTAAGAAACCACTCAGGCAATCGGAACTAATATGCAAACTGACACAGCAATGGAAGATGGATTGTTATTAGACCTGAATTGATCAACCAATATGGTGACTAGATGATAGCGCAACGGCCACGCCAATGGCGATCCATGACTACTAGCAATCAGGGAGAAGCTGATCAACAGACGGAGATAAACCCCAAAGCCAACCTTGAAATTCGAGGAAAATCTAAAAATCCTAGATCTTTCGGTGCCTCCAAATGGCAAGCCACCAAACAGTGAGTCGATGGAAGAGGATAGGGAATTTTCACTAGCTCAAACAGATACGATTGAAACAATATTGAATTTGGGGGGTCGTGATCCTCCTAGGATAGAAAGCCTTGAGACCGATTTTACTATGGACTAAATGTCCCCTTTCCTCCTCTCCAATAATTATCATGATTATGTTTGTAATATTCCGTACTTTCCGATCATGATTCCTATAGTTTTTGAATAGGACATGAAGGACTTTTAGGAATACCAATGGATGTTGAATGATGAAATCATGTTAGGTTTGATGTTGATAAGTGTTGGAAATGATCCGGGATGAGTTTGGTAACAAGAGAAATCAAGAAAGGAGAAGCAAGCTTGCTAACGCACGCAGATGC
>CAODLS010328278.1:0-10986 GCA_948243855.1 Flueggea neowawraea
CCACGTTCGCGCAAAAGCAACGTGATTCCTCAAAGGTGATTCGGGTTTTGGTGCAACGAGCTACACCAACGTTTTCATACATCCGATCGATCGTGCCTTGGTGAAAGGTAAATCTTCCAATCTTAATTATATATGTTGATAAGCATGGGTCCTTGGGGGAATTCAAGGCATTAAATTTTTTGTTTTATCCGCTGCCATGTATGTATATGAATGTCATATTTTAGTCGCGAATTCCAACATATTGCAGCTGCAAAGGAGGTTGTTTGGATAAGGAAGTTCATTACTAGATTATGAGTTGGCCCAAGCATCCTAGATCCAATTGAACTCCATTGTGATAACAACTGGGCCATCACATAGGCTAAGGAGCCCTGATCACACCAGAAATCCAAACATATACTCAGGAGGTACCATCTCATTTGAGAGATCGTCGAGAGAGGAGATGTGAAGATATGCAAGATTCCTGGAGAAAACAATGTAGCAGATTTGCTAACCAAGCAATTAGCTAGGCCAAAGCATGAAAGTCATGTTAGATCCTTCGGGCTTAAGATTATGGCTGCTTAGGACTAGTGCTAGTGGGAGATTGTTAGTGTAAGCCCTAGCCCCAATGCATTGTATCCAAATTATATTTTATATATTATGAGTCATTGTTTTATCTCATTATTATTCATGTGCATGTTTAATTTGATAAAGCATCTATGAATAGTGATTCTAACTAAGTAGGAGATGTGGTGTGTGTCGAATTTCTTCCTCCTAATTAGGATGAGTGTGCCAAATTTTCTCACTCCTAATTAGGTTAGGTTGTGCAAAAATTATAATGGGTTTGATTAATGTTATTAGGTTTTTAATTATATGATACATTATCATCTAATAAACCACTCATATGAGTCGAATTATGTCACACATAATTAAATACCCATAACTCTAATAACTAATGAGTTATATTAATAGCCCATTAATGGACTATGTATTAAATCTTATTTAACTCATAAATCATAAAATCCTAAATTATTATTGATTAATCAAATTAATCATTTTAATAATTCAATTACTACAAAGAGAGAATCTTTGTAACCAATCTAGATCATTATTGTGTGTGATCCTGTAGGTTCATTCAACGTTGGCAATGAACCTAAAATTAATTTAAAACGCATAAATCATAATTGGTCTCTAGCAAGACATTATGATTACCCAAATTGAAATGAATGTCAATTACGAATCAACATAACCTAATTACAACCTTATACAACCCTTTGCCTTTTGATATCATAATTAGCATAAGGCATAGAACCCGATCACCCTTATTTATGCTAAAACATTTCGTTGATCTATAAGTGATCCTGACTAAGTCAAACAAATGATAACATTTATCACTTTGCTTGGGTGTGGCCACACACTACTCAGTTTCACTAATCAAGTGGCCGGTAATATCTTCTCTCACTTTGAGAGTGGCAATCCCTTCACCTCACTCATGTTTCTTAGCATGTCTCATGGCATACCCAATCATACTCATAAGTGTTACTCATTACAAATAACGTTAGGCATACGTCAAAGTATACGAGAAATCACCCAAGAATCCATAGTTGAGGGATTCTAGTATAATCGTTGTATGAGAGATACTTATGACCTTTCAACCATGTAGCACTCTCATAAGCGGATCGATCCAAAACACTATTCTCTAACATGTTCTATGTTCTCTGATTGATATCTCATATCCTATGACCAGTAAAACATGATCATTTTATAGAGTGCATACAAGTCTTGGTTCATTGTCATTCCCACGACAAAATCGACTAGGGATATTTAGAATAGTATTCTTTTATGCTTCAAGGTTTTATTATCCAAATCACATATTTGGTAACTTAAGCATAATCACTATTCATAGATGTTTTATCAAATTAAACATGCACATGAATAATAATGAGATAAAACAATGCCTCATAATATATAAAATATAATCTAGATACAATGCATCGGGGCTAGGACTTGCACTAACAAGTCATTGTTTGTAATGGTGATAATTTAATTTTGAAAAAATTTAAGGAATAAGAATGAGTCATTGATTTGATAAGCACATAGGGGCTTATCAATATTGAAAGGTATAATATATTTTTAGAAACTAGCAAATACGAATAGTAATGATTGATGACAAAATTTTGGAATTTCAGAGAATTGAATTTGTTTGAGGTTTGCAATACCATTTAATTGGTTTAGATTATATCTCATATATGGTTGATTGGAGGAATATGGATGATAAGAGTGCCAAGGGCAATCGGTTTGTAAAATGATAAGAATTAGAAAAAGATCTTGGCTTATGAGGTTCTAGAATTTTGATGTTTGATAAATGAAGGTTGATGTTAGGTATACTAGAATAGTGGTTTAGGTTAAGTGACCTTTTAACTACTACACATTTTAGAATTTTTCTGAATTTATGATTTTGGACTTATTCCTTTATTATGAAAATTTCAACTATTTAAAGTATGAATTTGTTTGGCGGTTTCGTGTAAATGCATTTTGGATTGTTTGAATTTCCTTCCATACGTGGTTTCCCGATTTGCCTAGCATTATTATTTGTCAAAATTGCTTTGAGTTAAAAAGAGAAATATTGTTATTTATGCACTTTATAAATTAAAGTGAAAAGAGAATTTTCGAATGGGTTTAAAAAAATATGGTTTAAAACAACTCTACTAAAGACAATTATTTGTAACAAAAACACAAGTTTAATGTAAGAACCCGTTCGTTTGGTCAAAATACTGAGTAATTTTTTTCGAATTTTATGGGAAAGAATGTATGGTTACTCGATTAAAGATATGTGTTGCTCGAGTAAAGGCATTGTTAATTCAATTCAAAGGTTGGATTACTCGAGTAAGAGTGCTGGTTACTCGAGTAAGTGAAGGGTTGTGTTACTCGAGTAAGCTAATTTCTTTCTAGAGCAAGCTGTGAAATCTGGGCAATCGGTGTGGCGACTAGTGGTCTTTAAAGCCAATTTTATCCGTTATGTTTGGTCATTTTCAACTTCAAAATATTCTCTCAAACCTTCAGAAATATTCTCGCTCAATATCTTTGCTTCTGGGATCATTTATTCGTGGATTTGAGGTGAGATTTTAGATCTAAGTTTGGTTCTTCTTTCTTGTTCATGTTCTTGGCTTTGAAATTTGATTTTGGATGTTGGAATCCTTCTATTGTTAGACGTGGTTAGGTTTGGTAATTCAAAAATAGATAAAATGATTTGAGCTAAGTTGATTGATCATTACTTAGACTATAGATGATGTGCCAGAGGATTGGAGTGGTTGAAGTTGAGTTTTGATCGGTTTGAATATCTGAATGTGTTACTCGAGTAACATATTTTGTTACTCGAGTAATCAATGCCATTAATTACTTGAATAATTTGAGGACTCGAGTAAGAGGAGGATTCAGTTGCTCGAGTAAGTATGTAATTATTCAAGTAAGTGAGTTGTCTGGTTACTCCAGTAAGGTATTTCATTACTCGAGTAAGCCATATGGTTGAGGGACTAAAAAGTGTAATTTCCATATCTTGTTTACATGGATGATTAATGATGATTAGTGTTGGTATTTCACATATTTTGAGGACTGATTTGATAATTTGTCACTTTGAGGTCTGAACTGTGAATTTTGGGAATTTGAGGACTAAAATGTTTTAACTTATATTGCCTATTTTTTATAATTGATTGGGAATTGAGTAAATCGGGTAGTATATCTAATCTTTTGAGGCTTGTGCGAGTTGAGTTAGGCTCACATAGACGGTTCACTTCGTACGTTGGTCACGACTTGGAAATCGGTTGTGATTGAGTTGGTATCAGAGCCTTAAGTTTCGTAATGTCTGGGTCGGTGTACAACATATGTATTCTTGATATAGTCATTCTGGTTTGTCTCTAATTATTATTTTGGTATATACCTTAGTATTGTGGCAATCATGTGTATTTTGATATGTGCATGCATATTATATGTATATGATGTTTGCATCTGTGGAGACTGTTAAGGCCGCAACTCAGTCTTCTATTGATTCGCATAGTGCGTTAGAGGTTGCAGCACCTGTATCTTAACCTCAGTCGTAGCCTATGGCTCAACCTGATCAATTTGAAATATTTGATTCAACTCTTAAGCAGATTAAGAGACTTCTTTTTTAGCAGGTAACTAGAGATCAACCAGCTATAGTTCAGTCAGATCTTCTTATGGTTTCGCCTATTCCTCAGCCTTAGCTTGAGACAGTCGTAGAGACCGTTCTGACAGTTACTCTCATAGCTCCTCATGATGATGCCAAAGACATATTGGATCAATATTTGAAACTTAACCCTCGAGATTTGCACGCAGAATGGGAAGGGATCCATATGAGTTATTTGATACTGTGGAGCGTTGTTTTAATGCTCAAGCATTACTGATGATGCTGACAGAGTCAGACTTGTTGTGTTCTTACTAGATGGTCGAGCAGCCCATTGGTGGGAGGTTGTGAGACTCGAGGACCTACCAGTTGGGCAGAGTTCAAGGCTAAACTCATTATATCTTTCCTTCCCTATAGTATTAGAGATCAGAAGGTAGATGAGTTTAGTGACTTCCAGTAGGAACCAGGTATGTCAGTTTTGAGTATGAAGAGAAGTTCAAGGGACTTAGTAGGTATGCTCCAGATGATTGTAAGGGAGAAGATGTATTATCTAGGAAGTTCCAGAAGGGTTTGCTGACCCTATTTAGCCTAGTGGTATCTAGCCAAAATATGACGACTGTCATAGAGATGGTCGAATCTACTAAGGGTATTGAGTATATGGAGGAGAGGCATCCCCATGAGCTTAGTAAGAGGCCAAAGACCAAGGATATTTCTATAGGTCAGCAGAGTTGTGGTCAGGGTAGTCAGTTGAGTTAAGGTGTAGACCCTCTGCGAGTCAGAGGCAGACTTAGAGCACTCATAACTATAGTGTGGCATAGCCAGCTAGACATACTGGAGGTCAGAGAGAATGTCAGAGTTTTAGGATGCCTTGTGATATTTGCGGGAAGTGGCACTCTGTGACTTGTACCAAGTTGACAGGTAATTGTTTCTACTATTGACAGTCGAGGAACAGGATAACAGAGTGTCCGTGGAAGTCTAGTTCGAGTACTCAGCCTAGGTATCCTGTTGTAGGAGGTTCGACTATTGCTAGTAATGTCGCCGCTAGAGGTTCAGGAAGTCGCGGTTCTTTTGGTATAGGGAATGGAGTTGGGGGCCGAGGTCAGTCTGGTCAGACATCGCAAAGTGCTCCTACTGAATGACATGCTCAAGTGTATCATTTGACACGCTAGGAGGCGCAGGTCTCCAATGCTGCAGTGACTGATATGCATTCTATATTTGGGATTTCTGCTAATGTTTTGTTTGATTCTGGTGCATCGTATTCATTTGCTACTCCATATTTTGTTGAGCATGCAGGGTTAGTGGTGCATCTATTGGATAGATTGTTAAAAGTTTCCTCATCTTTGGGTAGGAAGAAAATAGTTGATTCTGAAGTCCAATGTTGTATGATTTCTTTTGATGGACATGAGTTGATCACCAATCTTATGGTATTATACATGGGAGAGTTTGATGTCATACTTGATATGGATTGGCTTTCGACTTAACATGCTACCCTAGATTATTTTCCAAAGAAAGTATGCTTTGGACCGTTGGGTCAAAGTGAGTTTTGTTATCAAGGAGAGCGAGATAGTGTTGTACGGGGATATGTATCAGTTGTTAAAGCAGAGAAGATGATTTTTTGAGGTTGTGAGGTGTCTTTAGCTTTTGTGATTACTGATTCTCAAGAATCAGAACTGAAGGTAGGGGATATACTAGTGGTTCGAGAATTTTTTATGTATTTCCTGATCTGTTACTAGAACTTCCACCAGATCGAGAGATTGAGTTTGCAATAGAGGTACAGCCTGGTACCGATCTGATATCGATTCCATCATATCGGATGGGTCCAGCAGAGTTAAAGGAGTTAGAGACTCAATTGAGAGAGTTATTAGATAAGGGTTTTATTTGATTGAGCATTTGACCTTGGGGTGCTCAAGTTTTATTTGTAAAGAAGAAGGATGGAAGTCTTTGTATGTGTATCGACTATTGCCATCTTAACAATGTAATAGTGAAGAATCGATATCCACTTCCGAGCATAGATGATCATTTTGACCAATTACAGATTGCACAATGATTTTCTAGGATCAACTTGAGGTCGGGTTATCATAAGTTAGGAATTAGAGGTAAGGATATTCCAAAGACAACTTTACGGACTAGATATGGTCATTATGAGTTCTTAGTAATGTTGTTTGGTTTGACTAATGCATCAACGACATTTATGGACTTAATGAACTGAGTGTTCAGATCATATTTATATTGGTCTGTTATTGTCTTCATTGATGATATCCTGATATATTAGAAGAGTAAGAAAGAATATGAGGATCAGTTGAGGTCAGTGTTGCAAACTCTGATAGAACATCAGCTTTATGCTAAGTTCTCAAAATGCGAGTTCTGACATTTTTAGGACCATGGGGTCAAGAGAGGGTTTTATGGTAGATCCAAATAAATTAGAGGCATTACTCCACCAGGAGAGGCCTAAGACAGTTACAGAGATTCACGGTTTTCTTGGTTTGTTGGGGGTATTATAGGAGATTTTTCCAAGATTTTTCTAGGATTGCAACTCCTATGACTAGGTTAACTCAAAAAGAAGTTAATTTTGTTTGGTCTAACAGATGTGACGAGAGTTTCCAAAAGTTAAAGGAACATTTAACGAGTGCGCCCGTGTTTGCTTTGCCATCAGGTTCTCGAGGTTATGCAGTATATTGTGATGCGTCTAGAGTGGGTTTAGGTTGTGTATTGATGCAATATGGCAAAGTGATTGCCTATGCATCAAGACAGCTTAAGAAGCATGAACATAACTATCTGACTCACGATCTTGAATTAGCAGCAGTTGTGTTTGCACTCAAGATCTGGAGACATTATCTGTATGGAAGGACTTTTGAGATCTTCACTAATCATAACAGTTTGAAGTATAATTTTGGGCAGCGAGATCTGAATTTGAGATAGAGACGTTGGTTAGAGTTGTTAAAGGATTATGATTGTACTATATCGTATTAGTTTGGCAAGGCCAACATTGTTGTCGATGCTTTGAGTAGGAAGTCGATGGATAGTTTAGCCTATATTTTTGTTGAGAGATTACCAACAGTGTCAAAGTGGCAGAGATTTATGAAAGATGGAGTAAAGTCACGATTTGTTAACTCTAGAGTTTTGTTTGGCCATATTGAGGCGAGACCTGTATTATTAGATCAGATTTGTCAAGCCTAGAAGAATGATTCTAAAATTTAGAGTTTGGTTGGAAAAGGTTAGAGCATCTAATATACCTTGGTTTAGTGTAGATGATTCTAGAATTCTCTGGTTTGGTTTGAGATTGTGTGTACCATCTTCTGGTGATTTACACAAAGAGATTATGATCAAGGGTCATAGTTTTGTATATTATGTACATCCAGGATACATTAACATGTATTGAGATCTTTAAGAGCCCTATTGGTAGCCAGGAATGAAGAGAGATATATCAGAGTTTGTCATTCGGTGTTTGACTTATCAGCATGTTAAATTTGAGCATCAACGTCCTTCCGGTTTATTACATCTATTATCTCTTGCAGAGTGGAAGTGGGTTCGTGTTACGATGGATTTTGTAGTTGGGTTATCTAAGACATCTTTTGGATATGATTCCATCTGGGTAATTGTTGATCGATTGACCAAGTCGGCACATTTTCTTCGGGTCAAGATGAATCATGGAGTGTCACGACTAGCGAACTTGTATATTGATAGAATTATATGTTTGCATGGTGTGCCAATCTCTATATTGTCCGACGGAGGATCTCATTTTACTTTGCAGTTTTGGCATAAAGTGCAGGATGAGTTGGGTACTCGATTAGATTTTAGCATAACATTTCATCTACAAACTGATGGTCAATCCAAGTGTGCGATTCAGAGCTTAGAGGATACGTTGAGAGCGTGCCCTATAGATTTTACTGGGAGTTGGGATTCCCATTTACCTTTGGTAGAGCTTGCATATAATAAATCATATCATTCAAGTATTGATATGGTACCATATGAGGCACTGTATGGTAGAAAGTGTCGATCTCCTTTGTGTTGGATAGAAGCCGGTGAGGGAGAACCTTTTGGGCTAGATATTATTTTAGAGACCATTGAAAAGGTCAAGTTAATTCAACACCGAATTCAGATGGTCCATAGTCGCTAGAAGAGTTACGCTGATCTGAAGCGTAAACTTTTGGAATTTGAGGTAGGAGACTATCTATTTCTTAACGTATCACCTATGAAGGGTGTTATGAGATTTGAAAAAAAAAGGCTAGTTGAGCTCAAGATACATGCATCCATTTGAGAGTATCAGTCGTGTTGGAACTGTTGCATGCGAATTAGCGTTACCACCTTAGTTTATCTGAGTTCATCCAGTGTTCATATTTTGCTTCTAAGGAAGTATATTTCTGATTTGTCACATGTTTTGACACCTTAGTCTGATGAGATTAGGTCAAATTTGTCCTATGATGAGGCTATAGTCTGGATTACTGACCGTTAGGTCAAGAAACTCCGGAATAAGGAGATAGCATCAGTAAAAGTGATCTTGAGGCATCATTCTATTAGGGAGGCTAAGGAGGATATGCAGCGCAGATACCTACACCTTTTTTGTTCTGCTAATTTTTAGGTTAGTATCTTCTGCTTTCTGATTCTGTATTCAGTTTCAGTATTTTGTTTCTACATTTTTGTTATTTGGCATAACTATCTTTGAAAGTGTCAGATTTGGATTCAAAAATTTGAGTCTGATTTTACTTTTGATTTGAACTTGTCTAGAAATTTGAGGACAAATTTCTTTTAAGGAGGGAAGTATGTAAGAACCCGTTCGTTTGGTCAAAATGTCGAGTAATTTTTTTCAAATTTTTATGGGAAAGAATGTATGGCTAGTCGAGCAAAGATAGGTGTTACTCGAGTAAAGGCATTGTTAATTCAAGTCGAAGGTTGGATTACTTGTGTAAGAGTGTTGCTTACTCGTGTAGGTAAAGTGTTAAGTTACTCGAGTAAGATGTGAAATCTGGGCAAGCGGTGTGGTCGCTGGTGGTCTTTAAAGCCGAGCTTATCTGTTATGTTTCATCATTTTCAACTTCAGAACATTCTCTTAAACCTTCAGAAACATTCTCTCTCAATATCTTTGCTTTTGGGATCGTTTATTCGTGGATTTGAGGTGAGATTTCAGTTCTAAGTTTGGTTCTTTTTTCCTTGTTCATGTTTTTGGCTTTGAAATTTGTTTTTGGATGTTGGAATCCTTCTATTGTTAGACGTGCTTAGGTTTGGTAATTCAGAAACGGATAAATGATTTGAGCTAAGTTGATTGATCATGAATTAGGATGTAAATGATGTGACAGAGGATTGGAGTAGCTAAAGTTGAGTTTCGATCGGTTTGAATATCTGAATGTGTTACTCGAGTAACATATTTTGTTACTCGAGTAATCGATGCCATGAGTTACTCGAGTAATCTGGTGTGTGTCAAAGGCTTCTACCTAAAGACTAAGGCAAGTGTACCTATCGTCTATAGCAAGTGGACCCTTAAGTACAGAGTGTCGTATCGCAAAGAGACTACGATTATTAGCTACTCACTCTTCCTCTATTATCTAGCCGATAAAATAAATGATTTCGAATCTATAAAACAAATAAACTAAAGAAATGCAAGTTAAAGATAGAATAAACGATGGGAATATGGTACCTAGACGCTGAATCCCCCTAGACCGAATTAAGTAATAAAAACTCGTTATTCAAACAATCATTCAGGCAATTGGACCAGGGAAATTCCTAAGGTATATTAACCTCTCTCTCGAGTTAGCTAATGCCTAACGACTAGGTTGATTAACCGGAATCTCTTCCCAATTAAAACCCCTATCGTTGTTTTAACACTCTGCTCTATGAATTTCTCTATTAGGTTTGACCCTAATCCGGAGGATTTATGTCGATCTATCTCTAGGTTTGCATGCAACTCCTCTCAATTATGAACGCTCTATCATACACAGAATCTCTCGATTACACATGCACGAAACAATATTGGAATCGAAAGGCTAGCAACAATCAATTCAGCAATACGCAATATAAATCATATTTGAGTCGAAATCCATAAATCAATTGAATAAATAACATAATCCAACATCACATAATCTGCCTAGGGTTCATCACATCTAGGTACGCAATATAATTAGTTCATAATAATTGAGAGATAAACAACATAAACAAAGAGAAATCTAGAGAGAGAAGGAAAACCCATGATTCAATCCTCCAATTCTTCGCGAAATCGCTTCGTTCTTGATGCCCAATGATGTTCTCCTTTGTTCCCAAATTCTCTGGCCTCCAAAGATATGAATTTGTGTCTCCAAGTCGGTTCTCCCACGAATGAATGTCGAAACCCACTTAAATAGGTGATTTAGGGCGTCTGGAATAAGACACGGGCACGGGCACATAAATACCCCACACTTAAACTTTTGCTTGTCCTCAAGCAAAGAAAGAATTAAAACAAGGGAAAAATATTTCAATCAAATTCAATCTACCGTGGCACGGAACTTCACATTAGATGTCAAAAAAAAACTGAGTAGTAGAGAATCTACGAGATGCATATATCACTAGTCAATTCAAATCGAAGTCCCAAATCACACACGAGTTAGAACTCAAAGCCAAAGTATCCGATTTGACTCGATCACCCATTCAAGTCATTGATTTAATTAAACATAAAACATTTAAGCATAAGACATTTACGGGAAAATTCGATAATAAACATACATTAGTTGCATATTTTCAACATTTTGGCTTGCATTGCTACAAACACAGTCAGTAAATATCGAGAACGAACTTAGTACTTTATTTTGCACTCGAAGTTTCCACCACAAATGATAATCTGTTTGACGCGAAAAGAGCTCATTTGTGATGAGTGTTCCCGGTTACTAAGACAACCCTTCGTG
>CAODLS010328428.1:0-12760 GCA_948243855.1 Flueggea neowawraea
ACTGACACTTTCATATGGAAGTGAGGTGATTGGCATGCAAACAGATTGGAATGAGCAGTTGCAATCATGTCGAGAATTCCCCCATACAACTCCTCAGGAAAGGTATATAATGCCCTTAATATTAGTTTATTATATTGTTGAATGGACCAATTTTTAACTTCTCCCTTATTGGGATGATCTTGTGGCAGGATCCTGCGTGATAGGGCATTGTACAAGGTGACTTCTGAATTTGTTGATGCAGCCATTAATGGTGCCATTGGAGTCATCAATAGATGTATCCCGCCAATAAATCCTACTGATCCAGAGTGCTTCCATATGTTAGTGTGGCCCAAACAAGATTTCTTGTAGTTCTTTTTTATTCTCTAAAAAGTTGTCAAAACTTCAGTGTCTAATATGTTCATATGTTTCAATTCCAGGTATGTTCACAACAATATTTTCTTCAGTTTTGCTGTTGACGCGGACTTTGAACAGATGCCAAAGAAACATTCTTCACATCCTAATTCAAGGATTGAAAAGATCAGCCCTTCATTTACTTCAGCAGAAACGGTCCCTAATGAAATCAGTGGTGTGTCAACTGTAGGGGAACCTAATAGTGTCTCAGAATCACATGCTCAAGTGTCTGATGAGGCACATTTGGCTGAGAGTGAGCAGGCTACATATGCTTCTGCAAATAATGATCTGAAAGGTACCAAAGCCTACCAGGAAGCTGACATCCTGGGACTCTATAATCTTGCTATGGCCATAATTGATTACAGAGGCCACAGAGTGGTAGCCCAGGTATGTATCAGAAATGCATGGGAACTGCCTCCCTGCTACCACCCTATCTCTTTGCATTTTAACAGCAGCCAAGCTTACCCATGCGGAATTAATCTTTGGTTCTCTTTCCATATCTTTAGTGAAGATCACCCTTGAGGAATTTATCCTTGGTTTCCTCGCTTTTCGTTAAGACTCCGGGTCTTACCCGCTACCATATTTCTTTCCTTTTCATCTTCTTATGTGATGTGACTT
Source organism: Flueggea neowawraea (assembly GCA_948243855.1). Taxonomy (NCBI): domain Eukaryota; kingdom Viridiplantae; phylum Streptophyta; class Magnoliopsida; order Malpighiales; family Phyllanthaceae; genus Flueggea; species Flueggea neowawraea. The sequence goes on from CAODLS010328428.1 coordinate 1,009, forward strand.
AGATTTCTTGGTCATGTTCTTAGTTTGTCTTTTCCAAACCCTTTGCAGAGTGTTTTACCTGGCATTCTTCATGGGGATAAGTCAGATTCCCTTCTCTATGGTTCTGTTGATAATGGTAAGAAGATATGCTGGAATGAAGATTTTCATTCGAAGGTGAGTCATAAATTCTAATCATCATGGATATCCTTTTCTTGCACAATAGTATATTTATAATAATTTTGTTTAATGATATTCTTTTCTTTTAATTCCGTATATCTATAGCAGTCTGTTAATTTTACAGAATTATTATCCTTCTGCTGGCAAGCAGATACTATAATATAGGAGTTGGTTTATTAGTTTTGGGCACTGAGGTTTTCTTCTCGTAGGTGCTGGAAGCTGCCAAACGCCTTCATCTGAAGGAACACAAAGTTCTAGATGGATGTGGAAATGAATACCAATTAGCTGCACCAGTGGAATGCAAGGGCATTGTGGGTAGTGATGACAGGTGATTTTTCTGTTGGCCTGCTCATAGAAATTTCACCTCTGTTTGTTTCCCCTGTTGATCTAGATATCACTTGCCTTGTATTTATAATGTAATATTTAGAATGCTTGGTGGTTTCACTACTTTCTGATCTTGTGGCTTCACTGCTTTCTGATCTCTACAGCACACAAATAGGGATCTGTCTAACTGGACTGCTAAATTATTCCATGTTCCTGTTCAAATTTAGCAAATGTAGTGATGAAACATTTGGGGGGGGAAAAAAGAATGTGACGCTCTATGCATGTGCATTTGCACTTACAAATGTGTTGTAGAGTCTTGGGGGTTCATTGGTGCTTTTTTTGTTTAAGGGGTTATATCTGTTAGACTCACTTGTCTGTATGAGTTTTATGCTTCTTGATGATTCACCGCTTTCTTATGCTTGGGCATCTAATCTTTTATGGTAGATATTATCTTCTGGACTTGATGAGAGTTACACCTCGTGATGCAAACTACAGCAGACCTGGCTCCCAATTTTGCATCTTAAGAGCGGAACTGATTTCTGCCTATTGCCAGGTTTTAGTCTATTGTACTATTGACAAAAGTTGAGTTTGTTTCTGTTACTTGTTGTCTTATTGTTACTCCTTTTCTTTTGTGTTTTTTCGATGGAAAAGGCTCAAGCAGTAGAGAGATCAAAGAACAAGCCTAAATCTGAAGGAGAGGCTAATTCAGCCAATGGTTCTTCAGAAGGTGCTGCAGTTGATGAGCAGCCAAAATCTGGGGCAGAATTGCTGGCAACTTCCCATGACAGTCATGTAAGGATGTTCTTTTAGCCTGCTTTCATTCTCCATTCACTTTACTGCATCTCAAACTTTTTTTAATTTCAAGTTTGAGCGATCTTTAAAGCTAATCGATTGCATCTTTTTCTTTTCACTGCAAATTACACTTTTGGATTTGTAGTTTTTGGATATTAAAACGGTTGGCTTAATGTATGTATGTGTTGCATTTGTTAATTTATAGAGAAACCTTTCTGTACTATGTAAGCTTAATCAAATAAGGTCAGGAAACATGAGTTACCTTTTTATGTATTCTTATGCAACTCTATGCTACATATTCAAATAAAAATCATTTAAATGGCATAATTTATATTGGTGACAGGAATAAAGCAAAGATGCAAAGACGGAGACCATTGAAGAATGGGTATATGTTCCAGATGGAACCTCCGAGTCAAGTGATGATATATGTTTTAATCCTAATGTCTTCACTGAGTTTAATTTGGCTGGGAGTCCAGAGGTGAAATTTTATTTGTAATGTTATATTACTTTTTAAGTGTAATTTTTTTTTTACTAAATATTGCAGCCTTGTCATTTTCCTTCAATGTTTTCCAGGATATAGCCAGAGATGAAGAAAATGTCAGGAAAGTTAGTTCATATCTTGCAGATACTGTGCTACCAAAGTTTATTCAAGATCTTTGCTCAATTGAAGTGTCACCGATGGATGGACAAACACTAACAGAAGCACTTCATGCTCATGGAATCAATGTTCGCTACATTGGAAAAGTGAGCTTTATGTCTCCGTTGTTAGCTTCTCTAATAAGGTTCTCGTGTTCATACTGGAAGAACCATCCTGCTAAATTAACAAAATGAATCGTGTAGTTTTTTCTATGTTCTTGTGACTCAAATATTCCTTTTGAAACTAATCATATCTTCAGGTAGCTGAAGGAACCAAACATTTACCTCATCTATGGGATCTATGCTCCAATGAGATTGTATTCAGGTCGGCAAAGCACATCCTCAAGGTGATTAACATTTGTCATTTCTTCATTCTTGCCTCAATACAATATCTGCTTTGAGATCATATTATTATTGCTTAGAAACATTCTAGGGTTAATCAAGCCTATAGATTTACGTCAACTTAATCAACGTGTGATTTGATGGTGGTCAGTTCCCTACTTGTCTTATCTACTTATTGGGTAGGTAGAACTTGATATATGCATCAGTGTGCCGTTCACCATTCAATTTTAAACCAACCATTTTCAACCTAGATAATTGGTGACTTTTTCGGGGGTAGATGCCCAACCTTGTAGCCTGGGATGCATTTTTCCCCTTCCGTTTCATCTGTTTGTCTCTTCTTATTCCTTTCCTTCTCTTCTTTCCTTGTAATTTTGAGGCTGTGGTCTAGAACTTGGAATTTAGAACAAGTGATAGAAACACGGTGATCATCATTGTGCAATCCAAGACATGGTTCAGAGGAAATAGGAGAAAGGGGTGGGGGAATGTATGACGCACTTGAAAACACTGTGCCAAACTTGAGAAGTTAGTTACTGTATATTTGTTTTGCTACAAGTCAGATTTTGCAATATATAAAAGATTACAAAAACATGGTTTCTTGACATGGTGGGATTTAAAAATTGTCTCTATTGATAAGTGGATTATCTTTTCCACCTTTTATTGTGGTGGCAGGATGTTCTAAGAGATACAGAAGATCATGAACTTGGGTCCATGATCTCTCATTTTTTCAATATTTTCTTTGGGAGTTGCCAAGCTGTTGGCAATATTGGTGCTAATGATTCACAGACAAGAATACAGAAGAAAGTAAGTAAACTACATTTCTAAAGTAATATGATTATGTGATCTTGGTTCTGAGCCCAAATTGTCCTGTAATGATAATCCATGTGATCTAGCCATGCTGAGGAGAGAAAAAAAATACCATACATATTAACTGAATAGATACCTCTTGTGACATCTTCTCTTTATACTGTATTTGATGAATCTGTGATATTTTTTTTGGAGTGCTTACAGGACCATGACAACCATCAGTCATCCAAGTCCCACGGTGTGCAAACCAAGTGGAAAGCAATGTCTGGAAGAAAGAATCAGTCCCGTTACAGGAATATTAGCTCAGAAGCTTTATGGTCTGACATTCGGGAGTTTGCCAAACTCAAATACCAGGTATTCTTTTCAATTAAGGTTTGCTAAATGTTCTAAACCAGTGACTTGTTTCGAAGTGGGAGGAGTTCATGCTGTTTTTTGCTCTAGTGAGACTTCTAGCAAAATTTTTTCATATCATTTGAGTGAAGAACAATGTCCAAGTTTCAGTGATCCATATTCTTGAGTCACTGTTTATTTTTCTTTGTCTTCTCTTATAATTTGCAAATTGTACTTCTGAACAATTACATATAATGGTACTAAATTTCCTTCCTCCTGCATAGTTTGAGCTGCCAGAGGATGCAAGGTCTCGTGTGAAGAAAGTTTCAGTTTTGTGCAATCTCTGCCAGAAGGTAAAAATATCTTACATCTTGTTCTAGAAAGAAGGGTGAAATCTGTTACTGTTCTTTTATTATTTGTTTCTTTATCATTGTTATCATGATGGTATGCCTTAACAATTTGCATAGTATATGATCTGTTGATTATACTCTTGATATCACATTTTTAAATCCCTATTAATTTTTACTAATTTAAATCGTACAGGTGGGCATCACCATAGCTGCTCGGAAGTATGATCTTAATGCTTCAACACCTTTTCAACCATCAGATATCTTGGATCTCCACCCTGTAGTGAAGCACTCAGTTCCAGTATGTTCAGAGGCAAAGGACCTTGTGGAAGCTGGAAAAGCTCACTTGGCTGAGGTAGGCAATGTAGTTATGTTGATGTGTTGAACTACCAAAGTTTTAGGTTATTATGGTATAGAAGATGTATAACTTTATGCATTTCGGACCTAATAAGAATTTGCAATCCCTCTTCTTTTGCTCTTTTCTGCTGCAGTATATGCTCAGTGAGGCCTTCAATTCATTCTCTGAGGCGTTTGCCATTCTTCAACAGGCATGTCCATTCTAGTTGTAATTTTTATTTGCCTAACCTTTGGTTGAAGTATTTGAACTGTCACATAGTTACCATTTTGTAATGTCATTCAGGTTACTGGTCCAATGCATTGGGAGGTTGCCAACTGCTGCCGGTATTTTCATGACAATTACTATGTAGTTTTTAGTTTCAGATTCTGTTCCCTTGATTGCATCATAGATACTTCAGTTTGTTATGATGTTGTGGTCTTCATGAAGTCAAACGAGAAAAGAAAATTAACTGTCTTCTTATGCCTTTCTGGGTTCTCAGGTATCTTGCAATGGTTTTGTATCATGCTGGAGATATTGCAGGAGCTATTATGCAACAACACAAGGAACTAATCATAAGTGAGCGTTGTCTCGGACTAGACCACCCTGATACAGCCCACAGGTAACTTTTATGTCGTCATTTCATCTTCTCTAGTCATGTTGTGGCACTCTATCGAAATGCTGGCATCATCGTTTCCCACCCCCAAACATCCACATACAGACATAGGCACTGGGTAGTAACCTTCTACTATACCTAGTGGGATTGAGGTTTATGGAGGTTAGCTTTTTTCTAATAGTTTCTACAATTTGGATGTTGGAGGAGGTAAAATTAAGGTTTATCATGTTACTTTTAACTTAACTACATACTCAAATAGATTAAGATTGATTAACTCTTTTCTACATTCCATCCGACCTTCAGTTTTGTCAATTTCCTTTCCAGTCCCCTGGAATTCATGTGCATAGTTCAAGGGAACTGATTTACACTGTTTCCACCTTTAGATCTCATCACAAAATGATGTACTGGATTTATGTTTAATGTATGATAAGTTCGGCCATTTCTTTTCATATTATACAAATGAAATTCTGTTTTGTTTTGCTATGCTCAAATATTGATGATTTTCTGCCACATTTGTCATTTTACATGCTTTGACCAATTTAAGTGCTAATTAAAACAGTTTGTAGGCTCGTTGATATCTCCATTATTTTCTCTTTGATTTTTTTTATGCATTGCTGCAGTTATGGAAATATGGCCCTCTTCTACCATGGACTTAATCAAACAGAAGTTGCATTACAGCACATGTCTTATGCTCTCCTCTTGTTGAGTTTGTCATCTGGCCCAGATCACCCTGATGTGGCTGCAACTTTCATAAACGTTGCAATGATGTACCGAGATATAGGAAAAATGAATACTGCTCTTCGTTATCTGCAAGAAGCTTTAAAAAAGAACGAAAGACTTCTCAGCGAGGAACATATTCAGACTGCACTGTGCTATCATGCTCTTGCTATTGCATTTAGTTGTATGGGAGCATACAAGCTCTCATGTCAGGCATGTATCTTCATATGAAAATTGTGGTCTTATTTTGTTTGTGATACTAAAAGAGCGTACATAATAATTTGCTACCTTATGTATGTGTAGCATGAGAAGAAAACGCATGACATCCTTGTCAAGCAACTTGGTCCAAAGGATTCGAGGACACGAGACTCTGAAAACTGGTTGAACACATTTAAGAAGCGTCAGGTAGAGAAATGGGGTGAAATGATATGCCATTACTTTTATATTTCACTCGAGATTTGTTAAATCGTATGACTTTGTACTTTTGACTGGTGATTGCACAGGAAGAGAAAGGCCAGGCATTGAATACAGCTTCAGCACAGAAGGCAGCAGTTGATATCTTGAAGGTAACTACCACCCCTTCTCAAGTTCTTGTTGGATCCATTTTTCACTGATGGATATGGTAATTGTATAGGGTTTATCGAAAATGGTCAAACTAGGATATGGAATGTTTCACAGTAAAAATTATTGTATTGCCAGTTGTTCTCTGTGATTCTACCCTTCTTGTGCTTGCTTTATTCTTTGTTTGAGCTCATTCATTTCTTTCTTTGTTTGTTATATCTCTGGTGTACAAGATCTGGAATAATTTTGTCATCTGTCAATGGGATGGCAACCACCTCCTAACTTTATAGTTTAACCATTTGATTAACGTCATGTATTGCTCATAGTGATGTAAGTGCATGTTAAAAATTATATTTTTTTCCCTTGTCATAATATTGAATGAACCATCATCATAAAAAGATAAAAAAAGAAAACGATAAATTAAAAAATGTTTAGTTTATTGTTAACCTTAGTATTAGTGATGGGAAAATAGAAGTTTATCTTTTGCATTCATAATTTAGGAAATCATTAAAATTTTACCCAGTTGACGAGGTCTCACACGATATTTGGTTTTTTCATATATTCATGATGGAAGTCCTATGTTCATATCGAGGAAAAAGAAATCTTACGTGAGGATTGTAGGCATAATTTAGATAAAATTGATGCCACAATCTGGTCATGGTTGATATTTTCTTTTATTTGTCTTAGGCTGCTGCTGTAGCTGGAGGGTCTTGAAGTTCCAGTGCTGCCCTTAATGCTGCAATAATGGGAGAAACTCTTTCTCGAGGTAAGAGAACAGATGCAAGAGCTGCTCGAGCAGCAGAAGAAATCAGGAAAAGGGCAGCAGCCAGGGGCATCATAAATCACCAGAATGGTGTCCCTGTACAAGCCTTGCCAGAACTTTCTCAGGTCCTCAGAAATATCCTTAATTCAGGATTGATTTCTGATTCACAAAACGAGGGAACAACTTCTGTGAAGAACGAAGCTAACAACCAACCTTCCAATGACACTGTAGAAACCAGAAAAGACCAAACTTCAGGGTTGGAACAGCCACCTGCTGGACTCGGCAAAGGTTTATCATCATTGGATGCCAAAAAACAGAAGATAAAATCTAAAGTTGCAGCTTGAAACTCAGATGCAGAGACAAGATGGTAAACGGATTATGGATTTTTGCAAGCTAAGGGAATATCATGATTTGGATGAAGCTAACATGCTCCTGATCAAGTTTTGGGTGATCTGAGACCATCTGCTTTCGGAAGGCAAAAGCATTGGAATTTGCCAAAGCAAATACCTATTCTTCAGCTTGTGAGTACCTTTTGCCTTTATTGAGTATTCAAGTCGACCATGAAGTGCAGATTATTATTAGATTTTAGATGACAATATGACCTGGAAAGAAAGCGTAGATTTCTTTCCCTCGACTTTTCTATTTAATCACCTTTCATTTTTCGTGTTTTTCTGTTGTCATTTATGTTTTACTTCCTCGAATGTCGGTTGTTTTTACTTGTGATTGCGACCAGATCTGCAGTCTCAATAAGTTAAAATTTTGGGAGCGTTACAACAGAAGTGGTATTTCACAATGGCTTCTTTTGGACATATAGAATCTCTGTCACGGTCTGTAGTCAGGGGGCGATGCCCTTTTTGTGAAGGCTGTTTTTGTTAAATATTGGAGCTCGTACGGGGAGCTACACCTACGTGGGAGCTCCAGTTGAGAGAGAGCTGCCTTTCTTTTGTATTAAATTTCTCTGCGTGATTCTATTGATCTCGGCAATTGCCAATTTAAATACAGTAGTTTCTTGAGAAGCAAGACGCTCCTAATAGACTCTTGATCAGACCAACCAAGACTACTAATTAAGGAATAAAATCTCTCCTACTTAAACGAGAATTACGGTTGATATAGAAAATAGACTCCTACTCAAATAAGAAAACACACGAATAAGGCCAGCTAAAGTAATCTCTAAAGCAATCTGCTCCTCTCCATATTTACCATTGTCTTATGGTTCTGCATTCTAGAATTCTTCTACAGCCACATCAACCTTCTTCCTCTTATAATAAGAAGACCATAACACTCTTCATGGTTTCCTTATATTAGGAACTCACAAATATTATTTACCACATTGCTGCACTGCATTTCTCCAGGTTTTAGAACAACCTTTCGCTTCTATTGCATGCTTTTTCAGCAAGACACGAGTCATATATCGTAATGAAACGAGTTGGATGATCAAAGACTGCAAAATTGCATTGAATGAATTGAATAACACCGGAAGGTGTGCAAATGTGCACTCATTTCATTTATATAATTCTACAACTCAGCGAAATTTATATACAAAAATCAGCTCTCATAACGGGGTAATAGGCCGTCAAAGTTTTGCCCTTAAATGGTATCAGTGTGATTTAAAAGGTGAGAAAAATAACATATTCCTGAATAAAGAAGAAAATGTCGAATAAATATCTGTATTCTGCCCTACAAAACTTTAGAAACAGGCTAATCTTCCAGCTGCCCTTCCTGTTCTTTATCCATTTCAACTTTGTCTTGAAATCATTGCACTTATTTGTGTTTCAGCCAGATGCACCAGCAGCACGCCTTTCATATTCACCTTGTTCCTCTTTCGCGAACTCTTCTATCAATTCGCGTTGTCTTGGGGTCAGATTTCTGCGTAGAGATTCTCACTTTAGACCTCCTCTATCTCAAAGAAACAACTTTTTAACAGAACGCACAGAAAAGAAAAGGTCAAGATTTAGAATGAAAACTTACGTTGGGATGCTGACATTAAAATGCACATACTGATCGCCAAATGAGTAGGAGCCCCGTGTTTTAATTCCTGTAAAAAAAAAAAATACCCTCATCAATTACTTAGATTTGAAGCATGCAGAATTTAAGTTATAAACCGCTAGGTAATACAACAGCAAAGCCAACAGAAATAAACGGAAAAAAAAAAAACATTAAAAGCATACAACCACAGATATAATGCCAGTCTACTTACCTTTTTTCTTTAAGACAACCTTCTGGCCAGGCTGTGTGCCAGGGCGGACCTGAAAGTATAAAACAGTTTAAGCTCATTCTCCGCTGCATTTCAGAAGAAATGATTAAAAACAGAAGACTCCAACCAACCTTAAGAACAACATCTCCTGTGAGAGTTGGGACCTGAACTGTTCCCCCCAAAATTGCCTGCAAGAGAGTGATTTCAGTAAAATTGGAAATCCACCAAACTGACATTCATCTTATTAGCAAATTTTCAACAAGGCCCGCAGTGGGGGAGGGGCACCTGTTTAAGTCATGATGCGAATGCAAGTCTACCTGAGTAATAGACAGAACAGCATCTACGTGGACGTTAGAGCCTTCTCTACGGAAAACAGGGTCTTCTGGTACCTTTTGTAGATATCAAACAGAAAAAAGAAACTTATGAGAGTGATTTTTGGCGATATAAAAGCTACAGACCAACATGTGACTTAATTGATAAGCAAAATTACAATAGAAAACATTAAAAAAGATACATATGGAGCATAAGCAGAATGCAATAACAACTGAAAGTAAGCAAAATCAAACCTAGTTGAAGAAATATCAAAATTACAACCAAACAGTGAATGAAGACAAATTTGTTGCTGTAAACGCCAAGCCTGGGAGCTGCATTAGTTCCAAAATTCTATTGTAAACCCACTCCACTCTGTGAATTCATTAGACGGTGCAACTATGACCTATCTATCATATGTGCTTTACTACTCTTGACACCTCCAGGCTACTAGGAAATTACAAATATGCCAATCAATTTGATAAATAGGCCCAATTATCAACTACACTTCCCCAAAAATCAAATAATAAGAATTATATGGCAGTCAAAGGATCCTAAAATGCTATAAATTCCACCAACATTTTTAAATGCAAAACCACCAATATAAATTAAGATTAACACATAACTACTAGCCAAGCTCCAATGCATTATAACTTTTCCCATCCAACAACCTCGAGCAAACCAGCACACAGGATAGCATAAAAATAAAGAATATTAAGGAAATTTTATTCACCCTGATAGTCACAAGAAGGTCCCCAGGATGATTTCTCTCTGGGTCTGCTCCACCGCTTCTAGGGACCTTTAGAGTTTCATTATCATCAACTCCTGCATTACAAAAAAGTTACATGTTAAAAATATATCTCCCCCTTCTATGGTAGATAGTATTTAATCTGCTAAATCCTGTTAAAGAAACCCTAGGACGAAAAAGTGTAAAAAGAGATAAGTGCTATATCATCAACAAAAGCATCACGAGAGGACTAAAGCATACCTGGTACAATATCTAACCTGACTGTCTTTGATCCTTTGACTACTCTACGTCCATTGCAAGACTTACAAAAACTCTGGAAACAACAACAGACAACAATGTAAGCCAATTAGTCTAGCAACAGCAGATTAAGAAGATAGGGAATGAAAGAAAAAATTTAAAAAAAAATTCATGAGTGGAACATACAATACACAGTTATTAGGGGATTCTGCTACTTTCTAATTTTCTCAGAAAATAATCAAAATTGAAAAAACAGCAGCAATTCGTGCACCATACAGATATGGATAACCCAGTTCCACCACATTGAGTACATGTTTGCTGAACGCTGAAAAATCCTTTTTGTGTAAACATCTGCGCACATGAAAAATTATTACAGGATAAAAAAAAATTATTTTTGCTTAAATAATGCTGCCAGTGTTGAACAAAAAAAAAAAGACACTAACCATCCCTGAACCTTTGCAGCGCCTACACATTTCAGGTTTTACTCCAGGGGGAATACCTTCTCCACCTTCAAAATTGCAGAAAAAGCAAAAAGATTACTCTCGGGTCTAGAGGTGCATCCTCACAACAGAATTACAGAAGATAGGAAGCTACAAGGATTAAGGCCAGCCACAAAAGTGAAAAATAAATATTGAACATACGGCAGGTTTCACAAGGCACATCAGTTTGAAATGTGATCGACTTCGTGCATCCTTGAACAGCTTCCATGAAGGACAATTCAACAGCAACCTATACAACAAAAGGAAAACAAAGACGACGGATTAACTCCTATTCAAAACATCTAATATCAACGTAGATAAAAAAAAACTTTATAGCATAAAAGACATAGTTAACAAGAAGAGAAGACAATAGTAACCTTGACATCTTGGCCACCAATTCTCTGCTTGAAGATATTGTTGAATATCTGATTCATCATGGAAGGTATAAACCATGCACAGAAAAACATTATGTTACATTTTTACAAACTTGAAAAGACTAAGGTCCAAAAAGAGTTCATAGATAAAATTAAAAAGGGAAAAGATAAAAAAGGAAACGCATATAGCATACATCTAAAGCAGCAATCTCCTTTCTCTATCATCCCTTGCATTATCTACTTATGTTTTGGAGACTTCAACTTCCATGAATACAGTTCATAACAACCCACACAAAACCTAAGATTATAATTTTACTGATGACTAAATTTTTTTGAGACTCATCAGTACTGAGCAACAGTGACTAACAGTCATTCTCAATGATATCAACAGAGTGTCATCAGTACTGAGCCACAGTTCCAGCAACAGCGTAAACTCAAAAAAATTGGCAGTTGTTATGTTAATTCATAGGCTTCAAATACAAAATGCATTTGCCTATAAGATCACCAACACTGCAGATAAACTACAAATTTGACATAATCAAAAGGATAGAAGCCAAAGCAAAACCATTACGTCATCCATTCTGAAAAAGTCGAACGGATTCTCAAATCCTTGTCCATGCTGAAAACCGCTGCCATCTTGATTCTCAAAAGCATCATGGCCAAGCTATAAAATGTGCAAACAAAAAAAA
>CAODLS010328631.1:0-11060 GCA_948243855.1 Flueggea neowawraea
TAATTCTCTGCCTTCAAGCAGTGAGAGATCTTCCAGTTCTGCTCTTCAACTTGAAGTCAAAGAAGGTATCCATAAATTTTTCTTAACCTCTTTTTTTAGTCCTCCTCTCGCTCTCTTGCATTTCGCGCTTTAGTTGGAAACGTCACTTGCTTTTGCGTGAATCCGATGTTTTTAATTTTTTTCAACCCAAAGTGATTGAAATGCTCTCATTATTTGGCTTCTTCCGGTTTAATGTTCGCGGTTCAGTGGATTTACTTGCTGAATGGTCATAAATTAAGGGAAAAATTTGGACTTTGGAGTTCATTAAACTGGTTGATCAGCTAAAATTCTGACGCGGAAGACGTTAAAATTTTAGAATTATATGTCCAAGTCTAAATGTTTATGTTCTTTAAAGTCAAAATGTAGTGTTTTATGTGACTGTTGTGATATTTTCCGGGAAAGTTTTGAAATGTCCATCTGGGTTTTACATAATGTAAGATTTTATTTTGTGGGTAGAGGATATTGATGTGGTTCTTTGGATTTTTTTTTTCCGGTTTGTCTCTGCATGATCTTAGGAGTTTCTCAAAGTTTGCGCAAATGGGTTTTACGAATCGTAGTTCTTCCCAACTGGGGTTTTCAATCTTTCCTCAGCTTTCTCTAGAAAATTTGATTTCGTGTAATCATTACTTAACATGGCAGTGTCATCATTCCCAATTTATTTTATACATTGAATTGTTCAAATTTAATTGAATTTTTAGGTATGGAGAGTGATGAGGAAATCTGAAGAGTGCCGGAGCTCGGCGGAGAACCCGCCGGAACTTCAGCGTCAGGTAGAGAATCCGGCTCGCCTGCCGGACCAGAACGGGCCCACGCTGCCGGAGAGGGTGGTCAGAGAAAGAGAGGAAGAAGTCCAGCTGACAAAGAAAACAAACGGCTAAAAAGGTAATTTTCCGGACAGGAATTTCAATTTGCCATTTTACCCTTGCTTGTCTTATTGCAAATTTTCGGTAGAAAACAAAATGAGTGGTGCCATGTTAATTAATTACGGGGGGTAAAAATGGGAGAATTCAGGTTGTTGAGGAATAGAGTTTCAGCACAGCAAGCAAGGGAAAGGAAGAAGGCATACTTGAGTGAGTTGGAAACGAGAGTTAAAGACTTGGAGAAAAAGAACTCAGAACTTGAAGAGAGACTTTCCACGTTGCAGAATGAGAATCAGATGCTTAGACAAGTACGTTACTATTATAAGTCTTCTCCATCACTGTCATCATTTTACAGCCATTTGTATTTTCACATTCACCATCACCATCATCATGTTGTCTCCTTTATTGCTGTTAGCATCATTGGTACGTCTCGAGAACGTTTTGTTATTAGTTATAATGATATAATCAACTCAACTTAGACAAATATTAACCCGGAATGGGGTTTGGTTTGGTAAATGGTATTGAAATTTAGCTAAAATCCTTACGGAAGTTACTTTGTGTGTCATTGTCAAGATTTTCTTATATTATGTAGTTTGTAGAGGGTAAGGAAATGACAATTCAAACATAAAGACATAGGCTTATCGTTGTATGGCATATTTGGGTGATCCCACACCATGAATGTGACCACATATGTTCATGACCGATATTTTGTTTGATCTTTGCTTAGGTAGCTGTAAAATGTTAAGCATCGTAGTACGATATGGATCATGTATCTTCGTAGGATTCAATGATGCATGCGTAACATTTAAACATTTTGGTAATTCAACTTAAATGAATTCGTGCTTGTTCATCTCTGTCTGTAGCCATTTTTGCATTAATGATATTCTGATCTTTTCGTCTGTACCCACCAACCAAACCACAAGCGCATATTGGACAATTGGTCATTGAAATTAGATAGGCTCCAAGTAGCAGGTCCTTAAGCTGGTAGTGGTTTAGAATGGGCCCTTGGACCCCATAACTTCCCATTTCATGCCAGAAATTGCTGTATGGACCACTGTCACAATTTAAAATTTGGCTTATCATGTGAAACCAAAAAAAACATTTCGGGAAGAAAATGAATCTGGTTTGTGAAGTTCCTGTCCAATATCACAGCTTAAAAACGTGCTTCCTGACTTAATTTTCTCCTTCTGTTGTCAATTTGAAGTGAAACTATGTCTGCAAAGTATCATGTCACTTGTGGTAACTAAGTAATGTGTTTTCACTCCTAATAATCTGCCATGACTAATATGGATAAATCTTAAATCTTTATCACAGTGTTTTCGTTGTTAGGCCTGTACGAGACTGGAATTTCCTTTTTGCTGAAACGTGTTGAAGCTTTTGCCACATACTGCATTTCTACTCTTGATTATTGTTATCATTGGTCGTAAAATGATTGGATATTTTGTTGTAGATTCTTAAGAACACAACGGCGAGCAGGAGAGGCGGCAACAGTAGTACTAGTGCAGATGGTTCATTATGAGTGAGAATCAGAAGAGGGTTTCGTGTACCAGTAACATAAAAAAAAGTTAATTATGAGTAAAAATTAAGGGGGTTTTCACCTTTTCGATTAAGTTGCAATTGCATTTGTTGAAAAGAAAATCAGTAACAATTCACTAGCGGAGTAAAATGATGAGAAATAATGTTGACAAAGCTTAAATCTTGAAGAATGTCTTTCCATGGCAGGTTCCTGTATTTATACTCTTCTGGTGAAGATGTGAAAAAATTTCACTTTACACACACAGACAATGGGCGGTATAGTAATGGTCTGGCCATGTGGAGTGACCAATTCTAATGGTTGCCCCGTGGAGATGCGGTGGTGGTTTTGAGATATATTGGGTAGTTAAGTGACATGATTTTAGTTGGATTATTATCATTGATGATTTTGTATTAAAGAGTTGTTAAGATGTCTTAATAAATAAGGTATGCATTGATATTTTAAAAAAAGAAAAAGGTAGAAGTCAGTCCTACGTCAGAGGCACTTGATTGTTATTTTCTCAAAATTAGGTTTGGGACGATTGACTTATGAATCCGTCCATCCATTCAAGTTTTGTATAGCTTGTCTTGGCGTTGGTTCGAGGTCATTCTACGAGGTTTTTGAATTTGACGTTGGGATGATTGTGGTACTTGTAAAATAATGTTGACGATCATGTGGTAGAGAGTGTTAAGGGTTTTGATATGGTAGCAGAGTCAAACTCAAGATTTCACAGGGAGTAAGTCTTAGGTCCTACTTTGATTAAGCAAGTGAATTTGTTAAAACTGAGAGCCATGAATACGACTTGGAAGACGATTCTTATGGGGTTGCTTTAGTATTAGCATTATTGATACTAGCACTTCAGGTGGAAGCATTATGTTCCCAAGGATGTGTTAATGCTAGTTTCGATTTCACTAAGCTTAGAAAATCTTGTAGATGCATTGCATGCAAATTTCATGCATATCTTATGTTATTAACTCTAACGGCAAGAGTGATCAAGTTTGTGCTATTTACTTTACCTATATGCACATTTCATAAATATAATGTTCACTCTTTTTTTTTTACTTATATAGGTTCAAGCAAAGGTTGAAGCAATGGTTTAATGGTCATTTAAGCGCCAATTATGAGCAAGCAGTTGAATTAACAGTTGAGTTAAACCGGTTATCAATGTTTTCGTCCCAATTTGGCGAATCAATTCCGGCACGATTCAATCGAAATCTAAAACCTTGCACCTTTACTTACTCTCTCACATATATTTTGCTTAGCTGCTCTCCTTGCTCACTCAAGCGTACCTTACACCTTTCACTCGCTTTTCTCACGGTGCCATGGCCAATTGAGTTTAAAACTTCCACTACTGCTATTTAATTCAATAAAATGCATTGGGATGTCCAATTCCAACAACAAGAATTAATAAGGCACATAATGCAAGGAGGGTCGAATGGGCAGGAAGATGAATAATAATTGTAGGTCGTTCATCAAAATGCAAAAAAATGAAACTACCAGCATGGAGGCAAATTAAACACCTGACATGGCGAAAGACGAGTCAAGGTGGCATCTATCTGATGATTGACTTATAATCACATAAAAAACAGAGAACCAAACTTCGATAATCTATTTTAATCACCAATTGCGCATTTGATTTAAAAATCACATTGAGATCCTTGATCTTTCATCTGGCTGAGAGATCCTTGATACTTTAACACACCAAAATATTCATCATCCAAGATATGGGCCAAAAAGCACAGGACAAAAAAGTATATAGGGGTGCGAAACAATATTCATTTGTGTTAGGGACTTCTTGTGGAAGTTTAAATAATTCAGGGGCATATATGCCTAAACCATTTTTTTTTTGAAGGAGAGGGAAAAAAAATCAAAAATTAGGAGACCACCGACAGCCAAATTGGAGTAGCAAACTTGAGCTATCGACAATCACCGGAGAATCATTACACAGCCTGTTAACATTATTTTCTAAGGCCGGTTGTAACCGGTGGACCGGGACGTGTTATTGCATCCCAGTCCGTAGGAGGACGGGCTAGTTGCGTCAGGCGCAAGACCAATACATTTCTTTTAAAAAAAATAATAAAATCTGACCGTTTGATCGTTTTGATCAAACGATCATATTTACTTCAACGGTAATATTACCGTTGGAGTACTGTTGGGAGATAAAAAATTATCATTTTGGTCCTTAACTGTTAGTTTTACCTATTTTCTTATAAATATCCTGCTAAACACATTTTTTTCTATTATTTTTTCACTTCAAACACTCATTTCTCTTCCCAAACTATCTCAACTCTTAAAATTTCTCTTCATACTCTCAAATTACTTCCACTCCAATTTTTTTCCCCAAAATTATGGATCACAACAATGAAAATACTCAATCATCCCAACAAAACAACCCATCAAATTTTGCCAACTATTAATATTCTCAAAATAATCCATCAAATTTTTTCTCTTTCACAATTATCAATTCAATCCCAACGCTTCATTTCTCCATTTCCATATCAACCCGCACTTTTCAATTTTGGTTATTTTCAAAATTTTACGTTCAATCATTTTTCACAAAATAATCCTTTTGGTAATTTTATTTTAATGTAATATTTTTATTTTAATGAATCATTTTTATTTGAATGAACTATTTTTATTTTAATGAATTTTGGGTAAAAAATATTAAATGAAGTAGTAGATAAAAGTTGGATATTAAAATATAATTGTGTTTAGTGAAAAGCTGAGTAGGCGTCCTGCAGGACTCTTAAAATAGCCCTTGAGTTACGGATGAAAAAACTGAAGGGTTAAGAACTGAGAACTTTAATAAAATAATAATAAAAACGCTAAATAAACATCCCGCGTGACGACTTCAGAAGCCGTAGATTACGAGTAACCTAATACATCAATTATTGTCCCTTTCTTGATCAACCACCGTGTCCCAGACGTGTCACAATCTGATTGGTTATAATTATAGCCGTCAAACCAGTTTCTGAAAACTTTCTCTCCTGATAGCCAATCATTTACTCACACGTCATCGACATCAGTAAAAATATATTTTCCGAATTTTTTGGTAAATAGTGGAAAGTGACCTTCTAGCTGTTCATAATGCGGCTCCGCTTGTAGCCGATTCATATTTTTAGAGAAAGCAAGTTATATTTTGATAATACATTTTACAGTAGATAATAATTTATTTTCAAATTTGATTTGAGACTAGGTGAAAGCCCGCCCTCGCCCGGATTATTGAAATTTTTAATGGTTGAAATATAATTCAGAAAATTAGTATTCAATTGAGATAAATTAATTATTTGTAATAATGTAAACAGAAAAAAAAAATTTGCAGGTCAATGGCTTATAGTTCAACCGGTGAATACCCATGGCGTGGTTTGGCTATCCGGATTCGAATCGGTGGCATGCTGAAAATAAGTGCGTATGTTAATGTTTCTCTGTGTTGGATTAAGGCTCGAACAAAAAAAATTGCAGTAATTTTCAACACATCATTCTATCGAACTTTTCAGACCTCTTCTCTTTACCATCTTGAATGTAAGAAGTCTATAGGCCATCAAACATGAGTTGCATATACAATTGTTGCTCCCGTCTGTAGTTTATGCAATAGGATGATTAAAGCACAATTTTTGTTCGAAAACATAAATGATTGCCAATTCCAAATAAAAGAAAGCATATGTCAACTGAAGTAGCCCTGCAAAATTTATAACTTCAAAAAATATTTTCTTGAAAATAGATCATTATTATGACCTCTAATAAACTGATTTTCACTTAAGAAACAAATTAAATTGTCGAGGAAATTGAAGGTTCTCAAATTTGAAAATCAAAATTTTCAATATTAGCAAGGATTCTTTCAGTTTCAGTTTCCTCAATACCAAGTTTGGATCCATCACTTTCTGAATTGAACTCTTTGATAATGGATTTTCCCTTTTTTTCACAATACTGTTGGGTATTTTCTCTTAATGCAGTCGTCGTTGCCGCTGAACAGACCTCTTCTTTTTTTTCACTAAGTAAATTAGTATTATTAAACCTTAGCCACCAAAATAGTGGCAGGGCGAAAATCTTCAATTAGATACAGCAAATTGCTATTCTACTGGAAAGTTCTCAAACCATCGTCATTTCATTCATGACCAATGTAATTAACAAATGTTAACAATGCAAAAAAAATTAACGTCATCAACATGGTTTCAGTACAATGTAAAATCAAATTATGTTCTAAGAGGAAATATTGGTTGGCGAGGAATTTATCAATTAGAATTCATGAATTAGTTGATACCAATAGCAATTTCACGATTCTGAAGTTTTACAATGGAAAATTGGAAGAGGAAATAAAGTAGATATTGCAAAAGATTGAACAAAAATATTAAAAGGTATTTTAATTAGAAGATAGACGTGGGCCTACCTCATAACTAATTTGATTTCCAACAGAAAATTAAGAAACCAGTGAGAAAATAAAAAAAATAAAGAAAATTTCAAGGTCTCAAATAGGCCGAAATGTAATGAAAGGACTGAAAGAGAAAATCACACAATTATATTAAAATCAAATATAAAAATTGATTTATAAACTTCTCTAAAAAATACTAGATTTATAAAGTCTCCAAATATCTCAATCTGACATTTTTCAAAATAAGTTTGAGTATTTTTTCAATACATCCAAATGTCTCGATTTGACATTTTTCAAAATAAATTTGAACGTATTTTTATTTGTTAAAATTGAGTATTTGTCTATTTATCAAATTCAGTATTTTATTTGGGACACCTAACATAATTATCTCGGGCCGAAATGTCTCTCCATGAGACCTAAGAATCAAATAGGCCAAAATGTCCCTCCACTAGGACTTTGTATTTTTAGCTCGACCCTGTTAATATCAGGGCTTGGGTTCGATTTTTTGGCCTACAGGGCTGGGTTGGGAAAACTGGCCCGGAGTAATTTCGCGGCGGGCCTGAGTTTTTCAAAAATTTGTCCCGCCCGGCTCACCCTTTTTAAATGGACGAATTTGGGTCAAACACTCAGTCCGATCGACCGAGCCGATCCCGACCCGATCCACTTGACTGGGTTGAAAAAACATACCTCAACCCGGCCCTACCCGATGCCCAGCCCCACCCTCCACGAGACCCATCACACCATGAACAACGCTTGAAAATATTGCAAGTTGGACTGTAAGTGCCTTCACTTCGTGTAAGGTAAAAAAGATTAGAATGAAAGGTCCGGATAATATTGCAGATGGTTGGAGAGGAGCGAGAGTAGGTCAGCCCTGATGTCATGAATGTAGAAGAAGTATGAGAGGTTTTAGAATCTCTATTAAGGAAATTGAAGAAGGGGAAAAGGCTTACGTTTAGAGGGTTTGGAAGAAACGGATGTGAGAAAGGGAATAGGCTCATGTTTTGAATGAAAAACGGACAATACATGCTTTGCAATTCAATTCTCACCAGCCACAAAAAAAGTCAAAAATATCATTAACACATATTAAAAATCTAAAATTCTGAGAGAATTAGAAAAATACTAATCTTGATTGTGATTAAATTGAGTGATTTATCTTTATTATATTTATATAGGTGGGAGTTTTTTCAAATTACAAATAAACTAGTCAAATTATAATGAACTATGCAAGCACATAATGTTTTTTTTATGTAATTAATTGCTTTTGACTTTTTTCTATGTTGAATCATATAAATTTATAATACAATAAATATAATTTTATTTTTCATATGCATTTCATTAATATACTGACGTTTGTTTAATTGTTTTAAGAATAGTGTGTGTTCATAAAATTTTGAAAATATATTTTATCTTTAGTGTATTATGATTTATAAGCATATCCGATGTAAGAAAATTCATTCAATTTAATTGTACATATTATAATATAAAATAAAATATAAGTTTGGAGCATTTGTTTTAGATAAATTATATAAATTTTACTTAAAAATGGATTAAATGATTAGAAAAAGAGAAAATTGCATAAATTTGTAAAAAAAATTATAATGTGTTAAAATAATTTTTAGCTAAAACAAACACTCTTTTATTAAATCCAATAGCATAATTTCTTTTAAAAAAAATTCAGGAAAACTTTTTAGAAGATACAATGGAAGTATTTCCAAATTCAGTATGTACAAGCCGAGCCGAGCCGAGCTAAAAACAAACAAACTCCCATGCTGCCGGTAAAATAGCCAGTATCTATTATTTAAAAAAAATCAAAAGAGACACAAAAAAAAGATAATAAAAAGACAATCACTCACCCAGTATCACACACAGACAGCTGGAAGCAGAAGTGAAAGAGAAACCACATACAGAGACATGGCGTGTTGAGTAGGCGAGGACTTCACACTCCATTACCACTTTTCTCTTCACACTGCTTCTCATCATTCGTAGATCCGTGTCTGTTTTCAGAGACACAAAAAGTTTCGAGACATGGAAGCAAATGCGGGTATGGTTGCCGGCTCCTACCGGAGAAATGAGCTCGTCCGGATTCGCCACGATTCCGATAGTGGGGTTCGTGTTTTAAGATTACCCATTTTCCTTCTTCTGCCTTAAAGTTTCGATTTTTGTTCTTCTTTGTCTGTTTCTTGGACTGTATTTGATGTTTGGATCGGAGTGTTGATTGTGTGAAAGAAATGTTTTTTCGTTAGAATTTGCGGATTTGAGAAATGGGTTCTGGTTGTTGTTAAATTTGATGATTTGGGTTTGATCTTTGGTGGGTTGATGGTGATTTTCAATGTTTGCATTGTGGGGTCAGATCTAGCCGTTAAATACTATATAGAGGTGAGTTCTTAGTTAGATGTTTGTTTTATTTAGTTGGGTGGTGCTACTAGTGTTTTTTCTTTTTGCTACTCGATAATTCAGTTAAAGGCCTTGTCAAGTGATCTTTCATGTCAGGGAAATGTGATGTTTAAATCTAACTGCTAATCTCTGAGAGGGGAATGTTGAATTTAAAGCTTTGATCTTTGTGATTCTGTTGGTCAATTATGAATTGATTGGGGATTGAAGTTTGTCAATCTTTTTAGCTTTGATTTGACTGGATTGGAGATTTTAGTGTCATTGATGTGATTGTGATCTTTTTGATAAAACTTGCATTTATTTTGGTTGTGATATGTGGTTGTTGTATGTGCAGTGGAGATAATGATAGTGTCATTGTTTTTCCTGATATGGTTGTGAAAATTAGTTGGTAGAATTTAGCTACATTTTATCTTTTATAGATCTGCATATGCTTCTATAAACTTACTGAAGCAGTTACTTCTAGATTCGTGATTTCAATTTTCCTCTTCATTTTGCTGGATTGATCCATAGGATATATCGATATAAGTAGAGATTACAGCTTGAGATAAAATGTTTATGTTGGCTTCTGCATTTGAGAAGATATAAGCTAGATCAGATGTCATAGATGTTGCAAGGAATTAGCGGAGTTATGAATGTACCATCGCTGTTAGGTGAAAATGTCAAGCAGCAAAAACTCTTGTTCTGCATATTTTTCTTGAAGTGATACTGAATCCTGTTATTTTATGGAAGTAGATTTCCCAATCTTTCAAATGCTTGACATAGTTTGGCTCTTTGAAGAGTGCCTCTCAAACTCTATTATTGTAATCTACTGTGTGTTTCTGTTGGCACATCTTCTTTTGAGCTCAAATGGCACTGTGCCATTTATCTGCATTTTAAATAATTTTTTTATTTTATTGATATTAATTGGTGTGTTGTTGTCAATAATGCAGCCCAAACCCCTCAAGAATTTGAATGGCCAAAGTTGTCAGATCTGTGGTGATGATGTTGGACTAACAGCCAATGGAGATGTCTTTGTTGCCTGCAATGAGTGTGCCTTTCCAGTTTGCCGTCTGTGTTATGAGTATGAAAGAAAAGATGGGACCCAGTCTTGCCCCCAGTGCAATACTATGTATAAGAGGCACAAAGGTTAGTTTATTTTCTTCAGCTCACATTCCAAATAAATTTTGTATCATATATGTATTATTTTCAGATTGTAGCAACGGGTTTGTATAATTATTTTAGGGAGTCCTCGAGTTGATGGAGATGAGGATGAAGATGATGTTGACGATTTAGCGAATGAGTTCAATTATGCCCAAGGTAACAGCAAATCAAGACGCCAGTGGCAGGGTGAAGATGTGGATCTCTCTTCATCCTCTAGGCACCAACCAATCCCCCTTCTCACTAATGGGCAGCCGGTAGGATAAAAAAATCAGTTCTTCTATGCATGTGCATTTGTAATTGTTGACTGATTCTCATTTTAATTCATGTGCTGTTGGAAGATTTTTGAGGAAAGATGTTTGATGAAATTTGTTGCTTTTTTTTTATTGTAAAATTATATCTCCTTGTGCCTTAATATTTATATTATTCATAGGTTTCTGGTGAAATCCCCTGTGCCACACCTGATAATCAATCTGTACGAACTACATCTGGTCCCTTGGGACCTTCTGGAAAGCATGTTAGTTCGTCTCCTTATATTGACCCAAGGCAGCCAGGTAGCCAAGCATCCTTAATTTATCCATTTGGACTAAAGTCTACATTAATCTTCTACACTTTCTTGAGTTTTGCATAATCTTTTCATTTATTGCACAGTGCCTGTTAGAATTGTGGATCCCACAAAGGACTTGAATTCTTATGGTCTTGGCAATGTTGACTGGAAGGAGAGGGTTGAAGGCTGGAAACTCAAACAGGA